>JALXJV020000009.1:4517937-4638546 GCA_024633595.2 Lepomis macrochirus
CATTTCAGTATTTTTTACCCCACCTGACAGTAAGTTACAAGAAGTTACTTTGCAGATTAACAAAATAACCACCTATACAAGTATTTAATTGTTAAACTGCCCAAGAGAACCTTACCACCTCGACCAACATGTCAAAATGCTGCTCACACGTTAATGTTCAAGTATTAAGAACCCAGTACTACAGGGTTTCTCTACAGTATGGATATAACACACACAGACGGGCTAATTCTGTTTACAATGACTACTTTTACTTTTGATACTCGGGGCTGCTGCTTATTTTAACATCTGATTTCTTCATCACTGGATTATAACATGTATATACAATTAATTTTACTTCAACACAAAGGTTAACTTCCCCTGCTATGCTTTAATTGTCCCTACATTTGGTTCCTCCCTATGTCATAACATCACAACACTCAGTTTTCTTTTAACATCATGTCGGGGGAGAGCGCGAACGCAGTCCCCCACTACCATAAATTATGCAGTTGAGATTCCCACATTTGGGGAATTCACAGGCGTCAGCAGCAACCGGTTTGTGCAATGGTTGAGCCTCATCCTGGGTGAACCACCTTCTTGATCATGGTGTCTCCCCTGCCAGGTAAGTATGAGCTCTGCACCTCAGAGACGAGGTGGTCTCTCTGGGAGGAACCGGTTTCTGTGACGGTTGTAGCTGAATAAACCCACGAGAGCAGAAATCACTGCGATTACAGCCTAAAATATTCCCGGGAATTTCCTTTACAGATGCTTGGAGTAAAAGCGCCGTGGAAACGTGACATTAAACGCGGTTTATAACCTTTTTTATTACCGTTATGTACTGGATTGTTATGTCTGCAGTTCTAACGGAGGAAAAATAACAGTTAGAAGTAGCTAATCAGCGTTGAGCTAGCCACAAAAACACACAACTGTCTGCGTTAAACTTACCAAAGTTACCAGTAATCTCGATTATAGGACGATCATCTTCCACAAATATTAAAGTGTACAACTTCCGCATTGACGACAGCGTGGGTAACGAAGTGCGCATGCGCCAAAATCAATCCTCATGTGTTTCAATAAAGTGAAAAACTAGTTTGATCAGTTTTTACTGGTCAATGTAATTTATTTTTGTTGGACTCCGAATGTGTGACTAGAACAACATCTTTAGCGACATTACTATGACCGGTAATCCGTACACTTTAGTTTACACATCTAAATATTGGATCTTTTTAAATCTCCCGCGACTCTTTTCACTGTGACGAGCTGAGCTGCAGCGCCCTCTGCTGGGTAATTAGGAGCCTCCACAGTTCCTGTTAGCAAAAACGATCTTCAACAAAGTAGTAAGTTTGTCAAGAACATCCCGTCGTGTTTGTTCGCACACCGCTGACGTAATGTGAAAGTTTTACTAAACAGGTAAAAGTTGTAACTGTTCACTGGCCTACAACAAAAAGAAGAACAACAAAGTTAGCGGGGAGCGGCCATTGCCACTTAACTCCAACGTTAATTGAAATGCATCAGAGCCAAAACACCTTGGTAATAAATGTTGATTCTCCCACACAGCCAACAAAAGTAGGCCACCTAGTTACACGACTTTGCTGAAGCTTGTTTTGCTACCTGTAAGGTGAAAACCTCGCCAAGAAAAAAGCAAACACCTGAAGCTAAACACACTATGGAGACACCTCCAACACCAAACCAAGGTGAAACTCCTAAAATATACTGATATTGTTGGCATGAGAGGCTTCTGACATTACAAAAAGACAAGAACCGACCGGTAAATAAACCTACCCCAACACGTCCTGACATCAAAATCACACCTTTACAACCAGGTATACAACATCTCCGACTGGAGAGGTCGTGTTATGCAAATGAGCTCCACACCGCCTCCAATGAGTCGGTCAGGTAGTTCAGGATTGTTTGATGAAACAGTTTATTCACTGGGACAAAACTGGCTGTTTTGTTATTTTTTGTTCGTTTAATATCGATCTCCCGTTTGTCAGAATAATTCTTTGTTGTTATAAATAAAATTGTTTTTCATTGTTTCTCTACTTTTCCCGTCTACGTTTAAATCCTATACCAGGGATTTGAAATGCAAAATAGGATTTTGCAGTTTGGATTTGATAGGACTGATGGAAATGACTTCATATTTTGTTTAAAAATAAAACAAATAAATCATTTGCATTTTTTAGGTCAAAAATACTGTAAAATACTTTGTAAGAAGTCTATGTGATGACATCATATAAAGCTGCCTCTGATCCTACTCAGTAATCTGCCCAGATTTGTTGAGATTTGAACAGAAAATTGATCCAGACCTGAAAAAGAAGGTCAGGGTCAGAAACGGTAGGTTTCCATCGTTTTCCTTCCATTTTTACTATGAATTGCTACAGTTCTTGACAGTCCCTGTGAAGTTTTACTGTTTGTAAAACTGTTTGTTTCATCTGGATGTCCACAGGGGTATGTGAATATTTGATTGGTTGCCTTTCAGATTTATCACATGACTGTTCAGGCAAAGAAAAGCTGTTGCTCTCAAACATTGTCCACTTAACCAGCTGAGTCAGTGTACTGGAGAAGGGACACATTAAGGTTTGCAGAATGATTTCACGGGACCTTAAGACCAGTAGTTTATTTTGATACATGGCAGGGCTGCTGTATTTTGATACACTGATTTGGCCTATACTGGCCGTTTTACTGGCCTATACTATAAATACCCCAGCTTTAGAAGATGATTCAAAGAACAACTCTTACTATGCCTTTGGAAATGAACACAACAATGTGTTCATAACCCAAGAGGTAAATTTTCATATGGAGCCGACGGCTCTTACATTCAGCAATAAGAATCAAAATTTCCTTCTCACCTGGCTCCGTTAGGCACATGCGAGGCTCCCTGATGTTTTTTGACCTCTGAAAATGTTATTTTTGAAAGGCTAAGGTTTATCTCAGCCAGGAGCTAAATTTATAAGCAGATTAAAATATTACTTTCTACATGTTTATGCTTGTTGAATAGGTGTATTGGTAAAATATTGGCTTCTTACTTGCAATGGTTCTATTGCACGTATATGTACAGTAACGAGCGTCGTTGTCGACAACTCCAGTAATCATAGTTATCTTCACTTCACCTGGTTCACATGACTGTCTCCACTCTGCTCTGCTTGTGTGAGAGAGAGCTCAGCCCCAACACACCAAAATACAGATCAAACATTATTAACTTTAACATTATGCGTGTTATTATTATGTTTAATATTTTGCCCTCGGGGCCCGTTTTAATACCCAGTTTCAGTAACCATCCCTGCTTAGAACAACTTTGTGATGCAATCCACTTGTCTGAAAATAGAGTTTACTTGTCCTGAGCCCTGAGAGACCTGAGAGCTTGTACACCTAAATAATAGGAATTCTACCTCTCATAGAATAACGTGTTGCTTTGCTGTTCTTACCAGAGCAGCTTTATTTTACAGAGGAAACAAAGTTCACTCTTCCTTTTCATGCCTGTTTTTTAATTCTGCATTTTGAGGTCCCTGAACAAACTGATGGCTGGTCACCCTGAACATTGTGGACCATTTTTTACAGTCCACCTTGTTCGCCCTTCAGACCAAAAAGGAGATAAAATTTAAAGTACAGGCGAGGTATCGCTCAGAGGTGCCAACTGTATGAAGAAAGACTGTTTAATGTTCTCATCTTTGAAATACATATTTCCATCTATGTCCTCTACTTTCTAACTGATTTGTGGCAGGTCAGAAGACACATTCAGCAGCCTGGTACTTGCAGAGGAGACATCTGAAGGACTGATCCCCAATCAGAAAAAAAGAGTGAGATGGTAATATAGGTATTATAGGATTTTTACGGCGTAAAACCAAAAATGTAAAAATTCAGCAATGGCTATAAAGTTGGACTCTTCATCAGTGTGTAACAGTGGTAGACAACACGCTGGACACCAGATGGCGAGCCTCACCCAAGGAACTTGTACAGACAAGGATTGAAAAGACTGGATCACCTGCACGGGAGATGAGCTAATGGAAACGGGACACTGGAACAGAAACTTAAAAAAAAGATATTCTGCTGAGTGTGTCAATGTATTTAATGGAGCATTAAGCTGCCAATAGGGAAATTGACAACAATTAATTAATTATTAATTAATTTATCAGTTCATTGAATGTTGATGAATTTACCAAAAACTTGGGTTAACCTGTTAAAACAACGGCCTGGATAAAACATCCTTCTTTTGTCGTCTCAGTGTTGAAATACAAAGGAAGTCATTTCCAACAAGGAGTCTTTTGTCCACCATGTTGCCGTTGCCTAGCACTGATGTTCTCACGAGTCGATACCAAGCACGTCGTGTACACGGCTTCCCGTGTCGTGACCACAAGCTCCATTTGAAGGCTACATATCTGTAGCGTCACAGAATCTGACAGAGAAGTGTGCGCCCCATGTAGGCCACCCCGGTCCAGAAAGTCTGGACACACCACTGTATCTCGTTTACTTTCCACACACGTAAAACATATTCAGGGTGGTTTCCAGGATGGAGGTACATCACAAAAACTCAGGTCCGCTTTAAAATTCAACTGAAATTCAAAGAGAGGGAGACAGTGAGCTGTTCAACGAACAGGGAAGTGTCAGGAGAATGTGTGTGTTGTGCTGCATGTGACTCTGTGTGACAGTTATATGAGCGGGCTGATGGACGGCTCAGCTGTCAGGTAGGCAGAGAAGCACCAGCAACTGACTGCGGTGGCGGTCCAGGCTGGACGCTGCCATATAAGGTCACCGGTCGTTGGGGAAAGTCCTCCAGGCCTCTGTGCTTCCTACAACCTTCCTCCAATACCTGCTGCTCGCCACATATTCATCTACAAGGTCAGGGATTGGGGTCAAGTGATTGGATTCGTAAGTTTGGAAGAAGTCACAAAGTCATAGCAGCTCGAATGTGAAAGGTCAGAAGTATGAAATGTCTGAAGCCTCTTCTCTCAGCAACTTCCAACTAACTACTGAGCAGAGAGGTTTGTTTCCACTCCTACATGTTATAGATCAACCAAATATTGACAATAGTCAACAACACAATGTGTAAACTGCTGAAAAAATACAATCAGGTAGCAATTAATCTTTGTAAACTTATTTGGCCTGTACAAGTGATGGAGATATTAAAATACTTATTAGCATTAATGATTGTAAACAGTAACTTAGATTTGTTGTAATGCACTGGTGGATCGCTGCTAGCTGAACAAACAGCTCTTTAGACAGCAGGAATCATTTACATCTGAAGCAGTGGGTGAGAAGAGGATTATGGGAAAGTGAGTTTTTATATGAGTAAATCCTTCCAACACATTCTCATAAAATCCTCATAAAATCCTGTTTTTATATTTCAGTGATCTGGAACACAGACATATATGAGAGAAAAGTCAGGTACCTAAATGAGACGCTCTGTAAATGCATCAGTATATTTACACACAGGTTTGAATCCTTTGTGATATTCCTTGATAGGATGGTTCTGACTACTCAGCACTGCTGCTCTTTCAGCACCTTTACTACAAGCCAACAGGAGAGACGACAAGAAGAAGAAGTGGCTGGCAGCGGTGCTGACCAGGTCCTGCAGAACAATCCTTTTTTTTTTTTTTTTTTAGATACATTGCTTTGGTGAATACAAACATGTTTTTCTATAATCTATAATCTCCATGCCAGTTTTTAGTACATGGTGCATTCGACACATTTTACATTTCACTTATTTAGCTGACATTTAGCTTTATCCAAAGCAATTGCTATGTATGTCAGAGGTCACACGCCTCTGGAGCAACTGGGGTTGTGGATGTTTCGCAGGTGGAATCGAAGGCAGGTCTCTCACACCACAGGCATGTGACTCATCCACTTCACCATCGCCAACCCGGGCACATTTTGGTCAACACAAAAAAAGTATTATGGATTGATAATGTGTCTGCATGCGTAAACTCTTCTCTCTCCTTGGTGTCTCCACACGGACTCCTCAATGAGGCTGTGTTCGAAATTGCATCCATCCGATGTACTCGACATCCCCAATCAGAACTGCCGCCTACTAACTGAAAGATGAAGTACCAGCAGACGTTCACACTGAAGTATGCTGAAGCAAGACGGTCATGGGGCAGTTGAGTATGTCCAGTGAGCTTATGGTGCACAGTTTGCATTTTGCTAATCTAGGATACATCCGGTTATATCTGGAGTACACAAACGCCACATACTCTGCAGCTGGAACACAGTACATACTCAATTTTGATATGTCTTACTTTGGTAATAGTTAGTATGAATAGTACGTATGTGATTCCGAACACAGCCTCAGTGTCATTGAACTACCAGCACCAAATTTGGTGGGACACCATATATTTCCCATAAAGCTCTATGGGTCAGTGTTCATTATTTTGCTTGCTTTATTGGGTCCTGGTGTGCATTTTCTTATTATGTCTTTACATTATTAGCATTAACTGTGCTCTAATGTTGACAACACAGGAATAAGTAGTGTTTTTTTGTTTGTTTAGACTGAAGACCAGAGGGTACAAAAACTGCCTTAATGTAAAATCTCCTGAGTGAAAAGCTAAGCCTCACTAAATCAGTTCAGGCCCCTAAATCTCTTCATAAACCCCATTGACCTTCATAATAACTGTTAAGTCTTTGTTCTTAAGTACAGTATTATTGACTCATTAACTATTGACTTAATTTAATGAAAACTCATGTTTTGATTCCCTTTCTTCCTTTTGTGTTTTTTATTATTCAAAATTATTACAATGCTGTGTCCCCTGGGTTGTTTAATTTCATCACCTCAGATTTGCAGATCTGCAGCGTCATACTCTGAGGACACATCAGCAACACTGCCTATCATTGCAATGTCAACACTAAAAATAACAGGATCATGACTGAGCTTCCTATTTTATTTATGCACTTCCCTCCCTTCTCTTTTTTAATTCACACTTAATACACTAAACACAAACGAAAGATTGATGGAAACTACTAGGCATGTAGTATAAGTGTAGGGTTAGGAGCTAGGAAATACCGTATGTCAATGAGATGTCCCCAGGGACAAACACGTATGTATGTGAGAGTTTGGTTAGAAGCTGCTAAGCACAGAAAATGAGATCAATGCTGAGATGAGATGACTTGACACCGACAATACAACACAGCTGCTGACCCCAACAGACAGCCGACAGCAGGAAGGAATGATGGCACTCCGCAGTCTGATATGTGTATGTGTGTAAATATATATATTGTAAGGTATGAATGACATAACTGCATGGACCCATGCATGTATGCACACATGATAAAAAAAATAAACACACACACACACACACACACACTCACACACACACACACAGGGGAACTGCAGAGTTTAAATGTTACAGCTGCACTGGTCAGCATACCATTGAGGTAAAATTAGAAATGAATGACTTGGAATGAATGGATGAATGACTGGGAACAATGACACACACACACACACACACACACACACACACACACACACACACACACACACAGTACAACCATATGTCTGGTAACACATGGGGGGGAAAAATGAAGCAAAAGCTGAACAGACCTGATTTATGTGACTTGCAGAATTTAAAGAACATGTGCAACATTTCTGAAGAGCTTCTGTTAAAAGCCAAGCATGAGTCTATTTTAATATAACTCCAACCAGTGACTTTCGTGAGCCAGTTCACTAGTGACAGTAGTGAACGCACGAAACATAAATTCATGCATTTGTGGTGTTTTATGATCCTTGAGTTGTTTTGAATTTTATTGTGTATCTACGGTTTTGTTCTCTGTGAAGCACTTTGTAACCTTATGGACGGTGCTATATAAATAAAGTTGATTATTATATTATAAGATAGACATGAAACAACACTTCACAAATAATGTGAGTTAATCCCAGGTATAATGTGCCTGCTCTCCACTGCTAGGCATGGATAAAATCCCAACTGTTCACTGTTCTGTTTCCATTATTCTGCCTTCTTCTCATCTGTCCTGCTGCTTTGGAAAAGAAATATAGGTTTAGTCAGTCTGGTCAAGTGAAGGGTTGAACAGATGAATGGAAGGAGGGACAGAGACTGACAGCTGAGTCAATGCAATTCAATCGGGAGAACTGGTATTGGAGATCGGGGGACCTGGTGAGGCGACACTAAAGATAGAAATCCACGGTTCACCCCCCGCCTCCCCGCCCTGTGTCCTCCCTCACGAGTTACTCTGCTAGATCATGTTTCAATGTAAGCCACTACCGTCACCTTCACAAAATACACACCCAAAAAAATATCACAGAAATTCAGAACTATTATCCAAACATAGGATGCATTAGTTACATAATCCAACATTTTAAATCTTGTAATGTTCATCTCAATACAGATGAGCAAATAATCAATAGTGAGATTCCTTCAGGCTTTTCAGCTCCCATGCACAAAACAATACAACACTTCTGTCATCATTCTAAGATTACTGGTTCTATTTATATTTAAATCCCTCCGATCTGCGTCCATTGTCCAATGCTTATGATATCATCTTACCGATCTCTATGAATGTGAAAAGTTACAGTGATAAATCTGCTGTCAACTAAACCTATGAGTATCATCACAAATGATTTTTCATCAGATCTTCTGCTAAATTTCGATTAGTTTTAGAATGAACAGCGCCAAATTCAACACATGTTTTCAGACTATGTGGTAATATAACAAATTGGTGCAGATATTCACAATGCAGCGATAAACTGCTCAACTATGGTGGATCCCAGCTAACCAAGACAGAAAGTGCCTTAACATATTTGATAAAGCTAATCATTATTATGCGGTGAAAATATATTTTGCAATGAAACACAGAAAATAGTCTTCACGAAAACTGAAACATTTTCTTCACCTTTGATTCATTCAGTGTTGGTTGCAACCAAATAAAAAGCCTCACATGTTATTGGCAAAACCTCATAACTCCTTCATACTTCATTCGGCCCCCGTTAATTCCAGCCCTTTTCACATTGTGAAAACATCGTCAGTGTCGTCTTACAAATGCCTGGGTCTATTTGTGGGGCCCCCAAACTGTTAACATGATTTTTTCCCAGCTCCAGCACAGGGCTTGTCTGAAACAGTTAGACCAGGTCAACTCTGAGGAATCCAAACAAGGCTTGAAGGTTGCCGCTCCTGCTTGGATCAGCCTAAGTTTAAAACACTAATGTCAAGTTTTTGAAAATGTCATGATAAACAAAGAAACACGGGTACTAAATTCATGAAAACACCTGGTTACATCCTCAAATTTCACATCAAACTAGTTTTCTGTTTTCTCTCTAGTACAGGGACCACAAGAACAATTATGAAGCTACAGTATAAGATACCGTATAATAAATGTAGATAGAAACATCAGAAATGTGCATCAGTGGAAGCCGTCAGTGGCCAAGACTGCCAGTTGTTCCTGGCAACACCCATGTGTGAATGTGTGAATGCATGTAACCCTCCCTAAGGCCTTTGCTGTGAAGAAGGAACTGCCATCAGACTGCACGCCAGCTCAAATATAATGCTGTATATAGAGTCCATTTCTTTGTGTCTTATGCCTTACCACTTAAAATGTTATCTAGGAATCAGAGTTTCTAACTGATACAAACCAGCACTAAAACAAGTGATGCTGGATTCACAAATAGCTGTTTGGAAAAACCTTGAATGCTTCAAAACTGCATAAACGTCTTGAATATCATAAGATCGCATGTGTACTGCATGCACATTTCCCAACTAACACTTTCTCATCCCAGGGCTTCAAATACCCGGGCTGTCTCATACGGATACTGAAGGATGATCGACGCTTTGCCAGACTTCTCAAAACGTCTGTATTTGATGCCCTGTGATGAAACCGGGTTGTTCTCACACATGTAATGCATCGAAAAACATAAACAGAAGCACACATTACATGTGTATTCATTTAATCAACCATTTGTACAAGTTCGGACAGTAGACAAACTAAAAGAAACAATCAAAAAAACAAAACAATTCTATCTTTCATAACGCATATCAGACTGCGCAAACCCTTTTCCTCCCTCATTCTGCTGCCTCATATGGAGCTACTTTAAACCTTTTTATTAACATATCCTCACACAATCATCAGAAAACAAACACTCAAAAATTATTTCCATTCAATTTCATCTTCTATAGTTTGCACTTAGCCCATAAAAGTGTTTAACCATCATATTCTTGCGATGAAATTAAGAGAGAATCAATATAAATGATTCACACTGTGTTCCTGGTTACATAACTGTCCTTGATTCCTTTTTCCCCAAGGCAGCTGCAGGGTTCTTGGGCTGCTGGGGGGCCAGTATGGGTGTGCGAGTGTGGGGAGTGCTGAAGGGATACAATGACAGTCTAAACTGGGAAACTGGATCTGCGTCACACTGGCATTCGAGCTACAGACCTAACTGCTCTGAATGGGCAGAAGACATACACACACAGCACATATCACTAGTCAGTCAGCGTGACCTTTGAGTTTTATTGATGGGGGTTTGTGGTGAAGGATGTAGATGAGGGTAAAACAGTACTTTTGCATGTAAAATAGAGTTGATGCAACCATTCAGGCTGCTCTACTATCATTTTCTTATCCCCTCACATTATCACCAATTTCACCAATGATCTTTACTCTGGGCTCAAAAAAATGCCATTCTGATGCCATGCTTGCTATTTACTGTGTTTGTGAATTGGGTTTTCAGGTATGACATAGTTGGATTCACACAAGTATGTTGATATACTGTATATAAGTATATAATATTGAATCAACACATCTTTCCCAGATACAGTGAATGTTTCATTTGGAAATACCTCTATCCATCCATCATCAACGCTTATCTTGCGTACAGGGTCATGGGGGGCTGGAGCCAACATGAAAGGCAGGGCACAACCTGGACAGGTCGCCAATCCATTGCAGGCATCACATAGACAAACAACCAGTCACTCTCACAATTTAGGGTCATCAATCAACCTAGGGCAGTGGGAGGAAGCCAGAACACTCAGAGAGAACCCACGCAGAGAGAACCCACATGCAAACTCCTCACAGAAAGGCCAGGACAACCGGAGTTTGAATCAGGTTTGAACCCGCAGCCTTCTTACTGTGAGGCCACAGGCCCGCAGGACCGCTCTTTCAGATGAATTATGGCAGCGGCCGTGTGTGTGTGAGGCGAGCACAACTGCAACACATCACCTCACTCTAACAGGGACACTTGCTACCGAACATATACTGTTTATGCTGCTCCCTGATAAAAGAAAAATGTTTCTGCTGATACATGTTCAGAAAAAAAACAAGAAAACAGATTTTTTATTTGTTAACTTGTTGCTCAGAAGGTGCCTGTTGTGATGTTATGATTGTGGATCTGGACTCAATACAGTACTTTAAAATGTATTATTCGATTTTGGGTATATGCGATCAATCGCAGAAAATCATGCAATTAATCAGTATGAAAAAATTTTATTGTAGCCCACCACTAATATTTACATATTTTATTACATTTCAACATTGTTATGAATTTTACTCTATCAATTGGCGACCCATTTTGGATCCTTATCCTAAGTTTGGGAAACCTGGACTTAGAGCAAAGGACTTGAGTGACTCTCTACATCCCTTTACTCATGAACACAACATCCATCTGCAAGCTGAAAGAATGGATACAACCACCAATGTACACAAACCTGTAGTTACCATGTGCTACATGTCATTATGTGTTGAGTGCAAGAGAGTACATAGCCTATCTCTGCATGAAAGATGTAGCTCCTGTACATTTATTATGTGGTCATTCAGTATAAAGTTGATAATCATCTGCATAGCATAGGATTTTTTTAAATGCTAGATGGATAATCTTGCATATTATGGGGAAGCTTGATGGTTTGCTACTCCTGTTTTCAAGTCACAAGCTCTGTCGCAAGCCAGTGTCCTCCTGTATCTGCACACACAACTAGAAATACAAGTTCTGTAATTTATTTGCTTTCTATATGAAATTTCCCAGCAGGTTTAAGCTTTCAAGCTTCAAGCTGTTTGAACGATCTACTACTACCAACCAAAAGAGTATCTTGAACCCAACTCACATTAATGTTAAAAGCACATACTAAAAGATCTCTATAATAGGAAATCAGAAGTTTCCTCCATCTATATAAGACATAAACAAAGGCATTTACTGTTTGTTGTAATATTTACCAAGTGATTAAATTTACTTACAAGTGTATACCTGTCTACAGCAACCCCAGACTAAAACTAGATAAATTACTGAATCCTGTTGAATCAAGCCACAACTTAGTCTGCACAGTACTAAGAAGAAAGTACAGAAGAAAAATGAACCTACTCAAAGAAATGTTGGTAATCTGTGTATTTGATCTCTTGTCAAAATGTCAAAATGTATATTAAAAAAACAAGAGGAAAGCTATCATCAAATCTGCATCATCTGTTATTTATTACATAAACATCTGACTTCGTGTTCTCTTGTCTTGTGAATCTCCGCTCCACCTGCAACTTCTACTTTGTCACATGATATGTGTGTGATTTAATATCTGTCTGCGGGTAAATTACTGAGGTTTATCACATTACCAGTGGATGTTAATGACTCTGGCACTTGTACAGTACTGAGTTGGACTTGAAGTTTTACAATTAGAGCTAGATATCATCGAGTGTTGTGTGACGTTTGTTCTCTGAATATGAAATGTCTGAGGAAAGCACAAGACACACACTCACTCAAGATGAACTTACAAATTCTCACATTTTGACACATATAAAAAGACACTGGGATTTATTTTTTTGGTCCCTCTGACTTCCCAAATGTCAGGACTTGGAAAGCTTGTGACTATGCATCACCAGAGGGAGCTGGAACACAAATCTTGAACTTACACATGCAGACATCTCCTTTTAGCAAATTGGTAGGTGAGAGGAAATCCAATATGTAATCTTAAATATTATGATGATGTAATCTAAGACAAAGTGGTTATTTTAACTCCTAAATATGATGACAGACAGAGAGCTCCAGTTACTTTGCTTCAACTCACTGGGACACTTATAAAACATGGAGGACAGCACATGCACGTGCATGTCTACACTATGTGTTCAAACCATCAGAGCCACCTGCTCTTCTGACCAAAAGAAAGTAGGTTAAAAACTTGATGCTTTTTCAACATAAAGCTGCACATGGTCATCCTCTCCTCTAAGAGTAATTCAAATCAAACTACAGCAAAGATGGCACATAAATACTTAGTTTAAATAACAGCATAAAAAATTTTAAAAGCCATCTTTGATGTGAAATTAGGAAATTTCATCCACTTTTGCATTCATGTTATTTAATAATAATAATTAATAGAATGGCTTCATAAGTTTCTTTTACAACCTTAAAAACCTGAGACAGCAGATTTTCGGGTTATGCAATTCCATTAAAATGAAGTTACTTGAAAAAACATTCATGTTCTTTTACATATTTACATTTAATGACATTTTACTTGTAGATTCTGGACATGTGTTTTACAGCTGGAATACTTATTCTATTGAAATTTATACTTTTTGTGTAATGTCGCCATGAAGGAAATATTTAATCATTTTCAAAGCAAATAGAAAGTAAATCTTATTTCACTACAGGGCAGTTATGTATCTATGCTCCCTTTAAGCAGCTACTAGCAGGCAGAAGGTGAAAGGTTGGACCGAGCGCCTGCAGCTGTTGCCTTGTCTCTCATCTCGAGTGTTGTGTGACGTTTGTTCTTGCCTTTTAGAAACTCACACAGTCATAGAACACCCCCTGTAACCAATCCAATGAGGGGACCCCGAGTCTAGTCAGCCAATAGCGGTAGAGGCCTGGGTATAAATGCTTAGGTCCATCACTTGGCAAAGTTGGGCAACCCTTACATTTGGTGGATAGGACCTGATCCCGGGATCTGTTACCTCTTTCTTTTCTCCTAAGCAGGTAAAAAAGCAAAATAATGCTTTAGTCAGCCTTTCTGATAAACCCATGGGAAAGATTTTGGTTATTTTCCCACATACGTATGGACAAAAACCTCCTGAAAACAAAATCGCACTAAGACAGGAAAAAATTTTAACCAAATATCTGTCTGTGAAAGACTGCTCCATTGGTGAACTCTGGAACCAGGAGAACCCTTACTCTTCTGACATTTTTGTCTTGGATTCCTCTAAAGTTTGGCACATTATTCCTGATATGGAAACTACTAAAATTTACTCTGATCATTTTTTTTATCAATGTACACTGTAGTGACATTTTGAAAGAGTTTATGCTTTTGGTTTTTTGGATATGGTTCGCACTAGTCTGCTGATAAAAGGATAGTCAGTATAGGACAGTGTCGTGTCACTGAAACAGCTGTGACTATCAGCAGTTGCTGACGCTAGCAGGGCAGACTTCACGTGTGTCTGAATAATTTAGGAGCGCTTGATTTAGCCATGGAACTTGTGGAGCCATCTGTCAGACATGCAATGCTTTGACCTTAAAGTATACCAGGTGTCATTAATCAACTACACCTCAAGCAACTGATGGCTTTTGGCCTCTGTCTGGCAGAGAGAGGGTTTGTCGTGTAAACAGATACCAAATGATGGCCAGAAGATATTAATATATTCCTGACCCTACATGTTTATTCTGACTGATTTTGCAGCTGCAGCTCTGTTGCTGACATTTTTATTAAAGTAATTTGTGTTCAAGTTCTAGATCACTAAGCTCCAGATTTAAGATGAGTTAGTGTTGGGGTAGGAATATGCAAAAATAGTTTTTATTTCTTCAAGATGCTTTTTGAGTTCAATTAAATATAAAGGACCAAATGACATTATACAAATTAAAAATTGTCTTAAGACAATAAGGAATAAGTTTGACAAGATTACTACTTTCTGTGCTGTTTTCAGTCCTTAAAACGTTGATCTCATTGACATTTTTTTATTGCTTCTGGTACTAAATTGCATTCTCTGCTTCCTACAAATTGCAGCGTAGATCTGCCACTGAGTTTGCATTAGTATGAATGGAGTGAGAGAGAAGAGAAAATAATTTGTCATAATGTGCTGGAGACTTTAGGGGACAGGAGGGGTGCAGGAGAAGGGGGGCACAGTCACACTATTTATAATCTGCACTGTGAGGGTGAGACAGGTGGTGTGACAGTCAGAAAGGTCAGGGAAGCAGAGAGAAAGCCTAGAAAGAAAGAAAGTCAGTCAGACAGAATGAGACGGTGTCTCTTCTTCACCAGAAGACTCATAGACAAAACGCTTGAAAATCTTGGAGAAATGCCAGAAAAGAAGCATGGTATTCACCCAATTATTATGCTGTGTTACATCACCATAAAAAGTGACTGAATATCGCACAGACACAGTCTAAATTAACTTATACTGCAGCTTCACAATATAAATCTACAAGCATAGCAGATTCTGAAAAAAAGACCTTTTGTTCTTGTGTCTTTTCAGACAAAGTAAGAGTCGCAGCCATGACGAAGAACTGCCACAACGACTACAAAATGAAGTTCTCCGTGGACGAGGAGTTCCCCGATCTCTCCTTGCACAACAACCACATGGCCAAGGTGAAAATCCTGCTCTGACATCATCTGTCCACATCCTGCGCAAACACAAATAACTTTCAGCTTGACTCAGATTATTCTGACACTGCTTTTTAGAAAGGCATGACAAGCCCCCTAAAACCCAAAATAATTCCATTGTTTGTTTTGGAAAGTGCTTAGATCATTTATAACACAAGCATGTGACTGTATAATCACTGGGTGTCATCCGCTGTAGGTGCTGACCAAGGAGATCTACGGCAAGCTGAGGGGCAAGTCCACTCCTAGTGGCTTCACCCTGGATGATATCATCCAGACTGGTGTTGACAACCCTGGTAAGGAGAAAGTCATCAGCATAGAGATTAAGACACACCAGCAAAGACTGCGATTGGGGAGACATAAATTTACCCAAACAAACACTATATGTAGCCAAATATATGTTAGAGTATGTCATTATGTTAGATTATGATAATGGGCTGCTTAACTTATTACGTTTTTGGGTTCAGAGCTTAATATCTGTCAAGTTTCTGTTCCAACCCGTTCATAGTTAAGCCTAACAATTTGTTGTCACACAGTGGGACATGGACAAGAGGACCTCACCGTGCCAGACACAAAAACACTACAGATAACACATCAGTATCCCCCACAAACGTGACATACCTACTTATCAACTTCTTTATCCCCCCTGTTGTCCCCAAGGTCACCCCTTCATCATGACCGTGGGCTGCGTTGCTGGTGATGAGGAGTCCTATGAGGTCTTCAAGGATCTGCTGGACCCCGTCATCTCCGACCGTCACGGCGGATACAAGCCCACCGACAAGCACAAGACTGACCTGAACTTCGAGAACCTGAAGGTGAGGAGTCAAGACACGCACGATAGGACTGATATAGGTTTAAACATCAAATTAACAGCCTTTAATTTATTAAACGTGGTCACATATATACTAGGTTGAGTTTACTAACTGACCTTTTTCTCAAAATATTGATATATTTTCTGAAGCAAAAGCTTTAATACATTTATAAGTAAACCATGTCTCCACTCCTAAATCAAAAAAGTCCAAGCCAGTTTGGATGAAGCAAGCCAGTTTGTAAATAAGATTAGATAAGATTGTGAATAAGATTAAAAAAATGGCAACTGTGTTATAATGCTCTGTCTTCGTATTTCAGGGCGGTGATGACCTGGACCCCAACTATGTGCTGTCCAGCCGTGTTCGTACCGGCCGCAGCATCAAGGGATTCACCCTGCCTCCCCACAACAGCCGTGGAGAGCGCAGAACCATTGAGAAGCTGTCCATTGAGGGTGAATGTCAAACTTAAAAATAAAAAAATAATGCCAATCTATGAATCTCACCAATGTCCGTAGAATGCACACTATAATTTTGACTCACTCGTTTCCTCTCAGCCCTGGCCAACCTGGATGGTGAGCTGAAGGGAAAGTACTACCCTCTGAACGGCATGACCGACGCCGAGCAGGAGCAGCTGATCGCTGATCACTTCCTGTTCGACAAGCCCGTGTCCCCCCCTGCTGACCTGTGCTGGTATGGCCCGTGACTGGCCCGACGGCAGAGGCATCTGGTGAGAGACTCTTACCCAGTTTAGACAACAAAAAGATGATCAGATATGTGCTAAAATCAACTGTAAAAGCAGATTTTGTGTGCCAATCTAAACACAAAAATACACGCTGAGATAAGAAACGACCACCCTCTGTGCTAAAATGTCCATTCTGCCCTTCCCAATCTTCAAAACTTCCACCATCTGTCTCTTTCTCACACAGCACTAATATGAAAATCCTGATTATTCCTGTTCTCAAACATCTGTTATACTGTGTCATGAATACCAAAGTGTGTGATGGTTGGTTTAGCGCAGCTGAACCAAGTGTGTGTTTGCAGCTGCGCTAATCACTATCCCCCTTACAGTGGCTTGACATTCAGCAAATCCACTGTGCAGCTCAGTGTTGCTATAGAGACCAGAAATATTAACGTTCCCGTTTCTGCGTGGCATTTTGAGAAACATTTTGCATTTGTGCAACACTGGCAAATGCTCATGAACATTTTGTACTAGTATTTAAATACCACCTTTCAAGAATAAAAATGGCAAAGTGCTTCACAAGTCAGATTCAATGTAATAAAGTCAAATACAATACATAAACAGCCATAAAACCCTTAACTAAAAGCCAGTTTGAATCTCCTATAGCTTTTTTGTTAAATCAACAGAATCTAAACAAGTGTAAATGAAGTGACACTGAGCTGGTTTTTCTTCCTCCAGGCACAACGACAACAAGACCTTCCTGGTCTGGGTGAACGAGGAGGATCACCTGCGTGTCATCTCAATGCAGAAGGGAGGCAACATGAAGGAGGTCTTCAAACGCTTCTGTGTTGGCCTGCAGAAGGTAACACGCAAAAACATGCAAGCATAATTTTACATTTACACAAAGTATGCAGACACATAAATATGAACTATTCAACTGAGAACACGGGTACAATTTACCTCCCTTCTTTAGTTAACTTGTCTGTGTTGTAATGATGTTGCTGGTGTAAATAGCCTATTAATCCATTTCACATAGACCAGACCTGTCTGGAAAACAACTGTGTGATGTTTACAGATGTAGTTTGCATTTAGTGAAATCCATATAGTTATATTTTTAACAATTTATTTATTTTCTCTCGTTGCTGGTCAGATTGAGGAGATCTTCAAGAAGCACAACCACGGCTTCATGTGGAACGAGCATCTGGGCTACATCCTGACCTGCCCCTCCAACCTGGGAACCGGCCTGCGCGGTGGCGTGCACGTCAAGCTGCCCAAGCTCAGCACACATCCCAAGTTCGAGGAGGTCCTGACCAGACTGCGTCTGCAGAAGCGTGGCACAGGTACTAAAGAATATCATAAAATGGATGGCATAGTTTGGCTTTTAGGATTGGCAAGACGTTATATGCTAACTAAAATATTATATAAATAATATATTATTTTGTATGACTTTCTGCATTGATTTCAGTTATCTTCCCCTCTTATACCTAACAGTTCGTTTTCACCAAAACGTCCAGGAATTAGTCTACTTGAATTGTTTTTCTGCCATATAGGGTGAGCCTACATTTGTTTAATTTATGAAAACATTCTTGTAAAGCTTGACTTTGTCAGGCAGCAATCTTCAGTCAACTCAACCCATGTAGTCTGGGTCTTTAATTGACTTAGGGGCTGTCAGTATCAATGATAGCATGTCTGTTCATGGTCTTCAGATGGTTTCCATGTTCCAAGAAAAGTACTACATAGTGGTAAAAAAAACAGTCTTAATTATCTTTAACCAGAAACGCTGTTTGTTATCCACTGAAGTTTAGTTCAACCACTATGATTACATGTCAGCTCTTTCTCTAAAAATGCTTGTGTTGGCGGATATCCAGTCATCTCAGGAGATAGCCTATGGCGTAGAGAGGATAGTGAGCTTCTCCTCCGGCCTTATTCTTCTCCCCTTGTTTACTCTCCAGGTGGTGTGGACACAGCCTCCGTGGGTGGTGTGTTCGACATTTCCAACGCTGACCGTCTGGGCTCCTCCGAGGTGGAACAGGTCCAGCTGGTGGTTGATGGTGTCAAGCTGATGGTTGAGATGGAGAAGAAGCTTGAGAAGGGAGAGGCCATCGATGGCATGATCCCCGCCCAGAAGTAAAGTGGACAGACAACCGATGACTGAATGACTGTCTGTGTTTGTTTTTTTATATTATAAAAAATGAACGGGTAGCCTCGTTGTAAAGTTATTTTACTGGTTTCGGCCAACTGGCTACTTTCTGCTTACTTCTTTCCTTCAGGAAGACACTCCACTTTCTCCTCTGCTCCTTTCTTACTTCTGTTAACCTCACTCATCCTTTCCTTTCCTTTCCTTGTGTTTGGTTCTTCTTCACTTTAATCATCTCTTCCCCCATCTTCTCTGTAACATCCTGGGATCAATCCATGCATAGTCTGGTCGTAGCTATGTATTCACACTGAAATAATTTTTTTTTGGTTGTAAAATATAATTGGACAATTAAACTATGCCCCATGTGACAATCAAACCCTCTCTCTCATGTTTTCTTTACTTACAAATACACACTATTCATATCAGATAGGCTTCATAAACAGATACAGTACATTTTAATATGGGCACATGTAAATAAAAGCTTTAAAAAAAAAACTCCATACAGGAATTCAACACAGAAACTGGTGAGATGCAACGTCAAAGACTTTAAATCCATGAGGGGAAAAAAAGACAAAATAAGAAATAGGGTGAAAGTCTTTATTTTTGTGTCACACATTATTTCCTAGGAGACATGCAGGATTGCAGGTCGTTCATTTCTGTAATTTCAGCCCATAAGTTAAGTTTTGTTGTTAACAGCGACGGCTTCAAACACACTATACAACAGAACGGTAGCCTTAAAGCGTGGCCCTAACTGTATCTACAGAACAGGTTCAGAGTGAGGCCCAGTTGTACACAAAACTAATTTGCAAAAACTAGCTCTAAATCACAGCTTCACATTTCCAGACAGTGGTGGACACCTGCTGCGGCTGAACTCTCCCAGTAAACAGATAAATTCCTTAGAGCTGTAAAAGATCACAAATCTGCTGCATCATCTAACTTTTTCTTGTACACATCACTGTTTTGTTAGGTGCTGCATACTTCAGAAGGACAAGTTATAATCACTTGCCTTTACAGAGTCGCAATTAAGTACAACAACCTTTTGATTTCGGAGTCGTCAGTGTCAATAAAACCCAATCATTGTAGCACTTGGTGGACTGTGTGCGCGTCTGTGTGTTTGTCGAACACTGCTAGATTTGTTCTGTCAGGAGTAATTTTATATTATTTAGCGCTTTTATCAAAGGAAATCAGAGAATCCAATTTCTCAAAAGGTCATTGAAGGTCACATTCTCATCTCATGGCTGCACACGCTGCATGCTTTTGAAATTATACAGTGGAATTGATGAGGCAGGCCTCATTGAATGAGGCGTCTGATTGGTTAACAGTCATACACCTCTTCCAGCAATAATTAAATCTGATTGGTCAACAGTCATATACGTCTCAGCAGTGCTGCAGCCTGATTGGTTGACAGACGGAAAAGTCTAGACATTCTGTATATCAAAAGCAGGACTGAAGTTATCACAAAGCACAAAAATGGAATATTGGACAAAAGAAAATAGTTAAATCTGATAAAACTATATGAAGAGAGATTTGTTTTTTAAATTTGGTAATACACATGTACCTCAGTTTCCTTCATATGACTTTGTGGCATCACTGAAATCAAATGGCACCTCTACCTGGAAACCTGAAGTCATCACCCCAGGTTCACTAGTCTAACTAGTGGGACGTCAAGAAGACATTGTAGGTAGGTAAATCAAGCAAAGGAAAAAAAGCGCATTCAGAATGTCAATCATTCACTTCAGTTGGCTTTAAAATGAGAGAAATAGTGTGATTTTTTTTAACAATATACAAAAAAAGAAATTTATAGTATAATTAAAAACTCTGCCCATACAGTACAATGCAATCCTGGCTAAAAAGCAAAAAAAGTGCTCAATGAATTTTAATAACAAATCAGCAATATCAAAAATAAAAAAAGAAGAAGCCCTATTAAATTTAAATCAATGCAATTCAAGTCTTGATTCTTGGCTTTGTGGCTGTATTGCACTAAATTTGTGGAAAATCGGCATTCTGACAGACTGTGATACTGTTATGCCGAAGTGCTACTAGGTTAACTACTGTATGTCAGTAAACTACTCCTCCATTTACTCTACAACAGTATGAGCTACTGTAATTATGTGTTTGGACGAAGAGATCAAATTTTGATGAAAAGGCTTGAATGTCATCTTTTAAAAAAGACACACTGCCTTTACAAGAGCTTAAAGACAAACAGCGGTTGCTTAACTTTTAACAGTGTGACATTAAAGTGAAGCTCCACGTTGAATCAGGTTGAAGCAGGAAAAGGAGTGAAGATTTTGTGTTAAATTTCCATCTCATTGGATAATAACAAAACCTGCTTTTCTAATTTAAACAAACTTAACCGGCTGAATGGAGGCATTTCAGGTAAAATGATGCTACTTGGCTCTTTTTCACCTGTGTACATCCAACTCCAGATCACAAACTCCTGTAAAATAAATACAGGGTTGTGTAATAAACACTTAATATTTTGTAATTTTGCATTTTTTTGAAAGGACTTTTGCTTTTTAATAAGGGCAGAAAGGGACAAAACATTGGGGCAAAGGTGAGTATTTGTAAGAAACAGACCATAAGCTCTAATAATCAGGTCATAAAGTACAACACATGAGCTGGGTCCTGTATTTTTAGACAGCTTTGCTCGTCTGTAAGCAGCTCACCTGCCAGCTATCGATACACAGGTAGAGGATTCAGTGTGGACAGCAGGCAGGGAAGCAACATTTTACCAGAAAAGGTACAAACAAACATTAAAATCCCAAATGAGCAGTAAAATGAGCGTGATCAATGGATGGGCAGAAAGGCTGTGATGCATCATTCAGTCTGTCACAAGTCTCTGCATTTCTGCATGTCTCCCTCTAGAGGCCGGAGGTAACACTGCACCTCCCCCTCTTCCTAAATGTGTCACCTCTGCTCCCGAGAAGGACGACAGATGTCAAACTTCTGCCCATTTTAAAAGCTTTAAAGAAATAGAATAAACTTACTACACAAAAATTAAAACATTTCTTTAAATAGCAGCTCTTTAAAAAGGAATGATGACAAATATGATACAATAGGAATAACAAGTCAACAACAACAACAACAAAAATTATCAGTCTCTATCATTCTCAGCAACACCATCCTTATCATCAAACATTAGATCATGAAAAAAAAAGAAACCTGTGACTCCACGGGCTCACACATTATGGAGGTGGTGTGTTTTAAGCAGGGGTCGTAGGTCACTGACAGCTCCAAGGTCAAGGGTCATCATAAGCCTGCCGATGGCGGTCTATCCGTGTCTGTGCATCCGTTTGTCTCGTTGTGATTGGTGGCATCAGAAGAAGAGGGTCTTTGGCGGAGGCGAGGCATCGCTAGCCGCATCAGATGAGGAGGAGCCCGGGGAAGAAGAGGAGGAGGAGGAGGCGGCGGCGCGGCGGCGGTGATGGTTTCTGCCTCATTATTCCTCCTTCCCCTTATCCCTCCTCATTCATCAACCTGTCCTGTTCCGTCATCAATCTGCCCCGCCTCCTGTTGCCCTCAGAGCTCGAGCTCCTTGGACACTTTGGTGGCGATGTCTCTAAAGGCTAACGGTGCCCCCCACAGGCGCTTGAACCTCACACCGCTGCTCTGGCCCAGCCCGCTGGGCAGCTGGCAGACCTCGGCCTCGAAGGCCACGCGTGCGCCGGCTGCTCCGTGGGTGCAGGACAGGAGGAAGGGCCCGGCCAGGTGGACCTGGCAGCCGCAGCCCTGCGCCGCCTCACGCAGTGCTAGCACCACCTCGGCCGGGTCGCGGGGGCTCCGCACCCTCACATCCCAGCCGCATCGGGGGGTCCGGGGCTCGGCCGCTTTCTGATGCCCAGATAGATGGCGACTGAAAGGGGAGAAGTGATGCAAACAGAGGATGGAGGAGGAAAACAAAAAGGGACAGGGCGAGGTTGATGTGGGATGTATATGTTGGTGGGATGGGGGTTAAAGGTTTGGATGGCAAAAATCAACATGGGGCAGGAGGAGAGGTGTGATGGCAGGAGGTCAGGTAAATGAAGGAGCATGGATTTAAGGATAAATGTTGGTATTTGAGTTTAAGACAAGTGAATGTATGGTTGTATGGATGTGAATGTATGAGGGGTTAGGGGAAAAGGGAGGAGAAGAAAATAGATTAGCATCATACAGAAGATTTTGATAATTCTACATAGCTACCTAGGTCACAGATAAATGGTAAATGTGTATTTTCTAATCTTACAACATCTCTTTTTTTCATACTACAGCGGACGTACACCACCAAAGGGATATGCAAATCAAACCCACCTTTAATTAAATGTTTGTGTGAAGGATTTGGGTCATATGGGGATTGATAACATATGACATACTACACAGAAACATTAATAAAATACTGATTACTGTATTTAATGTATTTAACAACTAACACACAAAGATCTCTAAACATCAGCCTGCTGGTGTGGGAGGGTAAAGAGTTTCAGGGAATAAGCTGCTGTTAGACTCAATAAAATTATTAGAATTTCTTTCTTTCCTGTAAATCAAAAAAAGGTTCTACTCGCAGGGATCATCTACCACAAGGAGCCTTAGCATCTATGGCCACACCACAGTCTGTGGGCCAACGTTAGCCCAGTACTGCTGGTTTACCTGCTGTTTTTAACCTGACACTGAGACTGGACTGTAGCAGCTGAGGCTGAGAGAAAGTACACAAGACCTTTAGTAACACACTGATAAACTGAGTCTGATAACCCTGAAAAAATACAGCGTAATAAGATGGAAGTACAAGAGATCAATACCACTTTTATCCAGGTTTCAATGGTCTTTTGTTGTGACTGTTCATAAATGTTTTGGGATGTGACCCTAAATCAACAGTGAGTGAAAAAGTTGGATGTGCTTTTCATGTAATTTCAAAAATAACAGTAGTTGTCTCAGACAAATGACGTGAAATAGCAACAATACTTAATTTTAACTGGAACACAAAAGTTTAATATTTGTAATTCTTTATTTTCATTTGATCTTTTCTGCACTTCTTTCTTGTGTTTGACCATTAACAGCTATAACAAGTTATTGATGTTAATGAGCTACAAGATCCAGGACAGAGAAGTCTGCTTATTTTTTTCTGTTTTAATGTGAACGTATGTAGGTAGTTGACCACGCAGTGTGCATTCTCTGTATGAGCACATTCAAATTTTGTCTTTCCTTGTGTCGTCACCACATGAAAGAAAAAGAGTAAATTAAAAAATAAAATCATCACAAAAATAAAAATGTCCTGAGTGTTTTCATGTGAGTAGTAAAATGCAGGATATGTGCTGGATATGTAATCCTGTTCCCATGTTGCATCACATGCAAAAGTGTGACTCCATGTTGACTTCAGACGTTTAGAAATTGATCAGGAAAAAAACAAAATCAGGTCTCAGTCACACCTAAAAATGAAAACATTTACAGCTGCAGCGTGAACATTTATGTATTTTACTTGAATTAGATTAAAGGACATATGTTACCTTCAGACTGGCAGTCAAGCAGAGAATTAAAAGAATAGTTCGACTTTTTGAGGAGTAATTTGCTTTCTTGCTGATTGATGCCACATTCATGTCAGTACTGTAAATATGTAGCTGCTTAGCTTAGCATAAAGACTGAAAATGGGGAAACAGATACCTTAACTCTCAAGCTCACCTATTAACATCTTGTTTGTTTATTCTAACATCAACAGTGTAAAAGCGACAAGTTTCTGTTTCATAAAATGACCAATTGTCTTTCTCCGCAAGAAAGCGAATAAGGTAATTTCCAAAAATGTTGAACTATGATCAACACCAGCTATGATGTTAAAGCATTTAACGCCCTTTACATGGTAATTTGATGTATTATAAAAAGCAGGCTGCATTTAATGCTTCTGAAAGATTGTTCTGCTTTTGCATGTTGTCGTCAGTGTTGGAAAAATGTAAACGTTTTCTCACCTTGTGACCGGAGATCTGCTGATTCTCTCAGGTTCGTCTGTGACCCTCAAGAAGAAGAAAAACGTATCTGTTAGGAATCAATCGGCCAACCTCTCTCCCCCTGAACTCCACACCAACCCCTCTTCTTGTCTCAATGCGCCAATTAGCAGCATGGCTATGTCAGTCAATCCACGTCAACCAATCACAACACAGAACACGACAACGTCTTCGAATCACAGATGAATCATCACCAGCTTACACTCACTACGCTGGATGAAAACAACAAAACAAATGAGAAGGATACACAAATGTAGAGGGAGTGAATCCAGAGCAGTGGCGGTCTGACTCACACACATACACATCTAATGCTGGTGAAAGCGCAAATTAGTGAGTTATAAGAATGTACCAGCCTCATTTAGAGAAAAAAAACATTTTACTTTTGTCTGTGCTTCATATTAACTGCTGGCACAGCTAAGACTGGATGTGAGGAAAACATTTAAGGCGAGACACTTTAAGAGAGCATTTTTTTCTTTGGCTCTCAGGTGATTGACAGGAACCAATTAATATCAGCCAGTCATGTTGAACATATCTGATCCAGTATGATGCACACTCCTCAGTGTTGCCAGGTTTATAATTATCCTTTTTTTTTAAGGATAGATTAGCTCTTTGCATGATAATTTTTTTTTTTTTTAAAACATGAAATGACATGATTTTATTTACATAATAGTAAAAAGTATTACTATTGATTTGGAAGCAAAACTGACCCTGAATCTGCCATAAATGATCCAATTACAAAAAACACTGAACAGATGATGTTGAAATCATTTGCATAATTACGGATAAGAATAACTTAATGAGAACACAAGATACCGTTATTACATAAACTAATAATGTAGGTTGAGACAAAATAGATTATAAAACCTTTTGACAGCCTGCTTTCCTGGATCTCTTGTGATGGTTACTAAGTTACATAAACTGGTGGTTAGTCGTCAGAATCTTTCCTGCCAACTTTTGTCTTTTGTTAGCTTTGGTTATGATCCTTCTCTTCTTTTATTACAGCATACATAACTCCCACAACACGCCCTTCATTCATTCATTCATTCATGCACTACTACTGTTGCTAACATCCCTCCCTACATTTCAAGTTTTATAAAATGTACGGGTAGTTTTTTATTTTAAAGTCATGTAGAATCTAACTATTTTGTGCTGTCTTGAAGCTGATGGTGACAAGTCTCATCTTCCAATCATATTAGTATATATTAGTAGCTTATTGCATTTAGCATGCCATACTAAAAGGGTCACACATACTGCAAGCTCCTGCTAAAGGACATATGCTCCACCCATCGGGCTGGCAAGTACTATCGAGTTTGGGGCGGCTTGTTGCACTTCCGTTTCATGGCCACCAGGTGCTACTGTTGCTATTTTCTGTGTGCAGACTGAGCACTTCTTTCCTACCAACAGTGTAACGTGATCTATATTCCAGGAACTGGGGGTGGCCAGGAGGAGTGAGCAGTGAGATTTCATTGACAGATTTGACTGAAAATGAAACCTAATCTAACATGACCCTGGATCTGACTGAGGAGCCGCTGCAGGGCTTTAAATCTAAGTACGTGTTTATACTGTGTGTGTTTTAGCATTTTGTTTGCTGCAGTCTAATGTGAAACCTCTCTTTAAGTACATGGAGAGATTGCTGCTAATCCATACAGTCAGTGGGAAAGTCATCAGCATTTATGAATAAATGTCAACTGAATAATCATCCTGCAAATATCTGGAAGGTCATTCCTGTTGGATTAATTCACGTTCCAAACGTGACACTCCACACCATTATGTTTCTGGAAGAATCGGTAACTGGTACAAATGTTTACCTATATAAGGCCATCTTTTGAAACCTTGCATCAACACATGCCTGTACTCTGCTGTGCCGCAGTAATTATGTAAATGTTTTGTGACTGCTGAATTGGAGCTGTCCCATCTAGATTATGACCTTGCCTTTCTTGTCTGGGTAAAGAATGTGAGTGAGTAACACTTTGCTTCCTGGTGCCAAGGTGCCTTATCACATCTTCATGGAAGAGTAAAGGTGGGGAGTGTTTTGTGAATGAAGAGTATGCGATGACAGACTCTTGTGAGTTAATCTGTGTATAAACTGCACAGTATCGCACCAGATTGTGTAATCTGTGTAACAGCTGAGAGAGAGAGAGGCAGGGAGGGCTCAAAGTGAGGGAATGAGAGAAAAATGAGCAGAAAGGGAGAGAGGGAGAGACAGTAGTGTAAGAGGACAATCTGCTTGTATCTTGAGGGAGAGCTGTGCAAGATCCCCGTTTAAGAGAAGGATAAATCCTAGTTACATAACTAATCCAGATTTAAAACGGCAGTGACGCTGGGTCAGTCAGTGAGGATGACTGCGGCAGGCTGAGATGCTTCGTCTTACAAGCATCTGCTCCTAGAAGGGGCTCAGACACATGCCGTGTACTCGTAATGTTACTGGTTCAAAGCTACGATGAATTGCGCATTTTAACCCAGCTATGAATCTTTACAACTTAAGTATGCCAAATCAGAATTTTGACGACAGGCCATTTAAACAGTATTTCTAGCACCTTTCACAAAGTATCACAAACTCTAAACCTTACTATTTGTCCATGTGACCACAATGGGAGGTGCAATCTAACAGTAAAGAAAAGCTCTCTATATATCTATAAACAGTATATGTGTTTACTAGACATGCAACAACTAGTTGGTTTATCAATCTGCTAATTGACAGAAAATTCATTTGCAACAATTGTTTTGACTTTCCTTCATCTTCTACAATTGCAAACTTGGGTTTTGATTGCTGTTCAGACAAAACAAGACATTTGAAGATGTCAATTTGGAGTGAGCAACAGTGAGGGTCATTTTTCAACTTTTTATGAAAAAAAAAATAATCGAGACAATAATTGACATCATTAGAGAATGAAAATTGTTGTTTGGTATAGCCTCATTATTTTATAATGAAGTTTTATAATTTACCTTATTATAATCTCAACAGTTATCAATTTTCTAAATTTCTCAAAGACACACTTGGCAATGGATATCACCAGGAATCGTGACAGCAGTTTACACGTACAGTCTAGGCTCTTAATAATGGTATAAAAGACTCCATGCCTCCTTGTCCACAGGTTTCCTCCTTATTTTCATTTATTTGACCTTTATTTAACCTGATAATCTCAATGACATTTAAAACCTCTTTTTCAAGAGAGACCTGCCCAAAATAGCAGCGTATTGACAGAACATAATTACATATATGAACACCAAGCCCACCCACAACAATAAGTTTAGAACCATACCGCTATATGAATTATCATATATAGTGTTGAAAATGTTTGAATCGAAGTGTAGAGGATATGTTTACAGTGTGTGGGAGAAAATTACCTTTTGATAAAGATAAATGCATAAAGTTGGCCGTAGAAAGAAGCCTTTGCTCTTCTAAAGCACAAATACCAAAAACTACATTGAAACATTCTCAGTCAAGCTGGATATCAGAAAGTAGCCATAAATACAATAACAATACAAATACTGCCCCTAAAACAGTAATGCACACTGCCTGTACCAGAAATGAAGCCTCCCTGCTTCCTGTCTGTCCTGCATCCTCTCCTGCTGAAGGACTGCTGCTTTGTTAACAGCACGGGCAAACATATGGTGTTGATTACATTACTCAGACTAGTTGAGTTGAGTTGCAATAAACACACATACGCCAGGGGAAACACAAACATCTACGTAGGGTTGTTTAATCTAAAAACGAGTGTGTGTGTGTCCTGTGTGGATTTGTGCCTACACAAGCTAACAGCCAAAGGAACTAGTCATTTAATAAGTGCAAACTAAAAACCCACATCTAAAAACCTTCACCTCTAGCTGTTCCAGAAAACCGATGCTGTTATGCGTTTTGTTGGAAGCAGTTAATGGTGCCGTACGACCTACAGCCTCTAGTGAGTGCTACGTCGTAAAGCAGCAGCAGAGCCAGCAGAGACACAGACAGTCCAGACAGACAGACAGACATTCAGGCAGGCAGCTGCTGATTAGAGTTTTAGTCACACAAACATACTGTTTTGAGATACAGCTGCTCTATAGGAAGAAACAATCGTGCATAAGGAGTTAAACTTCTTTAAACTGGGACCATAGTTTTTGGGATGTGGTTTCTTAGTCTTGGCTCTAGTAATTCTGAGTCCTGAATGTGTTTACTCAGAGTTTAAACCTTAGCATACGTATCTAAAGAGATGCTTTAAAGTCTGGATATTCTAACCCACCTCTGTCTGTTACTGGTTACAATTTGTGCAAACAGGGTGGATCGGAGGTGAGATGAGTAAGCAGCAACCACCAAAGCTGCACATAAAAGAATACATAAGACGTAAGTAATCTATTTATAATCTATTTATACTGAGGAAACTATCCTTTCAACATATAACTATGATCATGGACTGAATGGTGACAGGGTTTCTGCAGTGCTCACCAATGTCCTGTATCGATGATAAGAAAAACAGAAAAGGAAAAAGTATGAAAGTATGATGGAAAACCTGTCTTAAGTGGCAGAAAATAGATGGATGGATAAACCATTTTTAAATTTTTGCTAAAATCAACACTTTCCCATCATGAGATGATGAGCTTCCTAGCGGCTGTAGCTGCAGTAGTGACTGTTTGCTGCAGGTCTGATGGTGCTGAAACTCAAGATTAGCGACAAGCAAACATTCCCATCAGGTTATTTTATCTATAAACTATTTAACTGCCAGTATTTACTATATTACAATTTATCAAATCTATATCAATCCAGTTATATGCAATTACATTAGATTTTAACTGTCCACTTCTATTAAGACATCTTTCAATTAAGCAACTCTCTTTAAGCCTTAGTGTCTTTTTGATGAAGCATACATTTGATGAGAAACGTACTAAAGAGACTCACACTTCATGTGGAAAATAAAAGGAAGACAACCTTTTACTTTAGCGTTTTTCCACTTCACACCAGTACAGCTGGGCTTTTCTTGGAGCCAGAACCATAAAAGGTTGACTTTAACTCAACCACTGATTAAATTCCTGCCTGTAGAGTAGCGTTGCCTCAGATAAATGTTTATACAACTAAACTCCAACCTGCGACAGACAGCGAATGAGGGGCGGACAGGATGACGGGGCACCAGCAAGCAGGCAGACAGTCAGACAGACGGAAGCAGCCAGAAAACATGGGAAAGGAAGACTTACTAACTGTTTTTGTCCCCTGTGGGAGGGTGCAGCCCGACATGGACTTGTTTGAGCTCTGACGTTTAGAAGGGTCAAGAGTGACCCTAGGACGAGAGAGGAAGAAGAGAAGGAGATGAAGAGAGGATGAGAGGAATGGCAAAAAGGAAAATTAACGGCAGAGTCAGAGAGACATTGAATGAAAGAGAAAGCAAGTGAGGGGGAAGACAACACAGAGATGACAGTCAGACAGCACAGGTAGAAGAGGCAGAGAAGTACAGATTAAACTGTATGTACTGTAGTTCAGGAAAAAAGAAGGATAGAAGATTGGCATGTGACTGGCAAGGAAAAGCAAAAGTTGTTAAAGAATCAAACAAACAAACAGATAAAGCAACAATAAGCAGAAAAGAACAAGACTGTGAAAGACATACAGCATTGTCCACCTCACCGGCAGACCTGGGTCAAATAGGTTATCGTTACCAGCATAGAGTACCACTTGGGAGGATTAAATGCAATTGGATTTGAACTATTTTCTTGAATTTAACAAACTATTCAACTGCATAATCTGATTCTGGTTCTTCTGAATCTGGTTTATATAGTGGGCTTCAACAGGATTGGGCTCCTGTGTATCTCGCAGGACCTAACGTCACTGTTAGGAGTGTACAGCATATGTTTTCCTCTATTAGCGGGCGTACTGGACATCACTACTGTGGGATAAAATACTGCATCCACTGCCATCCAGTAAAGCATATGCTTCCCGCTTGCAAATTAACTAAAATTTCAGTAGTATTTTCCACCTACTCATTTTTTTTACACACTCAAACACTGGTCATCTGTCTTGTGTGTATCTGTTCCTAAGGGAAACAACATAGAGAGATACATAATTTGCGTTTTAATCTAATTTTAGTTCCTACTGCTTCATGCTTTCTTCAGTATATGTCTTATCTTATCACTCATGTACTATTTCAAAGGGCTATAATTGTTTTATGTTTCCTGTGGGATGGGACAGACACATTTGCAATAGCGGAAATCCTCCAGCTGTTGGCAGGTTTGGGTTTGAAAAAAAAAACCAAACAGCTAAGTTTAAGCAAGTAAAAACAGCTGGAATAATTTTTAAAAACTATTAGACCCAGGTCTGAGATTAAAGAGGACAGGTTCTGAAGCCTGTAAAGATTTATTATTTGAGAAGGAAGGCTGGTAGGTTAGTACTGGTTAAGGAAGAGACGGTGAGAGGCAGCAAGGTTAGCTAAATGGTCTTCATGTATAGGTTTATGGCAAAAGAGCTACACTGTCCAGTTACAAACCTATAAACACAGCATTCTGCTATCACTTCACCACATTTGGGATGGTTAGCAGTAAACATCAAACACACACAGTCTGTGAAAAAAACTCCCATAAACTCTGCAGTTAAAAGGTTCATTTGCATTCTGTTTCTTCATTTCTGAGTTATCATCATTTCTCTTCATGTTCTGCTTACAGTCTTGCCTCTAAAGTCTTACCTCCTCTAACCCTTCTCCCGGCTTCTCCCCTTACCTGCGGGTCAACTTGGAGGTGAGTTTGCTCAGCAGGTTGGTCGTGGCCCGGGTCCTGGCGTGGGGCAGCGGGCTGGAATCATGGGACAGCGTTGGGGAAGCTGGGGGAGCGTGGGAGGGAGGCCGACGGTCTCTAATCTGCCCTCCATGGAAAGTGCTCCTCACCGTGGATCCCCTGGATAAACGGGAGGAGGGCGTGGAGGAAGAGGAGGAGACCCCAGAGGCACCGGCGATGCTGTGGGTGGAGGGTGAGGCGGGGGGGAGGCGGTGGGATATGGAACTGGAGGGAGGAGGAAAACCAGGTGTTTTTAGTTGCAATCAAGATGATTTCAATTAGCAAGTGCAAGAACGGTGCAGGATCACATATAAATCATGTTACAGGAACTTCTGCCATTTTCCAAAGGGATCCTTTGTTTTTCTTTTTTCTTTGTTTTACTTGGTTTTCCAAACATCTAGGCAGAGGTCTCTTCAATTTAATTAAATAATAAAAAAAACTTTACATTTTGTCAGGTTTCATCATCATCGCTGTAACGGCGCAGACCGTCCGAATCAGTGTTAAACAGGATCAAACTGTGCTAATAGTCCATTTTTAACTGATTATTAATTAGGGCTTCACAATATATTGTCATCACAATATCCCCTTCTGAAACAGTCATATCGCAGGAGAATGCAATGCCAAACTCAACCACCTCAACTTTTTTCCTGATGGGTACAAAAACTTGCACGGTTCTCTCTTTCCATGGCTACAAGAGAAGTCTGTCTGATGTAACCTAATTCAATCCGACATGCTAGTGAGTGACAAGCATGCAGAGCGAACCAACAATAATGATATTGTTCTTAATCAGTTTACAAAGTTGTTGACCAACTGAAAATAAGTGAAGAACAGGAGTAAACCACAGAAACAGTGGATTTGGTTGCAAAAAGAAAAGCAACTTTTGAAAAGCGCTCAGGGGGCTGGTGTATAGCTGCGCTTTTATTTTTATTTTGATCATTTGGTTTAAAATGTGTTTATTGCATAAAAGCACAGAAAAAGGACATTTGGACTAAAAAAAAAAGTATTTAGACTAAAAAGACGTTTTTCAGCTTTTATATTTATTATATCACAATATAATAAATTGTAGAAAAGAAAAACAGTGCAATGTCAGATTTTTCCAATATCTTTTGACCCTAATATTGATTAACATTTGGCATGTGCTAGTGAGTTTTTACAGCACAGGACAGTGTATTGAGTCAATACCACATTGGCAAAACACAGTGCATATGTTCATTGTAAAGAAGGAACGTGTAATCCGGTGCAACGGTGTGACTCACTGTTTTTAATAGGTTTTAGAAAAGACTGGCACAGAGGAATGAGGACTTTGAGGCTACACAGAGAACATTTGTTAAAAGGATCATAGTTTTTTTAAAGTAGAATATTACCAGGATTGTGGAAATGATTGTACAGTACACCAATTGAATTAAATTTACTACCCCCCGCCCCCCCCCCCCCTCGACACACACCTGTCTCTTTCTAGTCTTTTCGACCACTCAAAGCGCCTTTACACTACTTCTGCATTCACCCACATTCATACACTGAGCCTAAGTGCTCAAACAGAAACTAACATTCACTCACATTCATACACTGGCGGAACAGCCGCCAGAGGCAATTTCGGGTTCAGTGTCTTGCCCAAGGACACTTCGACATGCAGCCCGGGGAAACCGGGCAGCCGCCAGCCTTCTGATTAACAGCCAACCTGCTCAACCTCCTGAGCCACAGCCGCCACAGCCCCCTAATCAAGACCAACAGCAAGTGGGAGACAAGAGAGCAACCTGCTCTTAACATCATGACCAACAGTTATTCTCTAATCTTTGAAAATTGACCCTTAGAGATCTCACTCCCCGCTGGGCCCCTTCTCATTTTTCTGCATGCCCCCCTGCATCTCGTCCGGTTCCCTTCTCTTCAGCCAACACTTACACTTTGTCGCACCCACCCACCTCTCCTCCCCCGACTCCCCGGCCGGCTGGTGGCCTGAGGCTGCTTTTCATAACGCTCTACATAACACACCCACACAGGGCTCAAGTGGGGCAGAACCATTAGACGGGCTAAGTTGAAGCGCAGCCGCTGCAGAGCAAAATCGTTTAACGTCAATGTGAACTTTCTGCCTACTGCAGCTACCTGCAGGGGGGCACACCGGGGATGGACGGAAGAGAGGAAAAGAGAGGGGGTGGAGAGGCTTGTGTCAAGTCGAAGTTTGAAAAAAAAAATGGTGAGGAGAGGAGAAGAGAAAGATGAGATGTGAACAGGTGAAAAGGTAAGGACGAGAAAATAATGACATTTAACTTTAACAGCACAATGCTTGTAAAATTTAAGTGTATAAATCATTTACATGACAGTCTTACGCCAGTGGATTAAAAAAAATCATTGTACTCCTGCAGTGAAACCTGGTTAAGTTTCTTCTAGTTAGTGAAGAGAGGGATTATTATAAAATAATCTCAGCAGGGTATCTTGTCTACATATACAGTCTGTGTAGGCATGAGGCGACTTATCTACCAGTGTAATCAGAGAGCAAGGACCTGCATGTTTTATTTAAACGAAATATAATAACTATACTCACACATGCTGTTGTTAATCAGTGTTTTGTGTCTCTCCTGCGCACTTTCACCACTATTGAACATTTCCATTTCTATTAACTAAATGTGACTGCGTGTGTCCATGCATGCGTTTGCCCCATCAACCACTCTGGCACAGCATTGGCATCACATTGACAAGCCTCTAAGGCAAGTGGAGGGTTACGTTGGCACAATGCCAGTCCTCACTTCATCCTGCTGCTCTCAGCTCCCCTTCTCTACCCCCTCCCATCTTTTCCTTACCGTCTACTCTCCCTCTCTCTTTTCCTCATCCAATCGTCCTTCCCTCCTTCTACCTGTCCTTCGTTCCACTCTGTTAAATCAGAAAATGGAGCTACAACAGAGAATCCTGCCTCCTTGTAAAGCCTGAATGTAATAATGTGTCGTCTCTTTTCTGTTTGGTGGCTTATAAAGCATCATGGCTGGTAAACATGAGCATGTTTGTTCAGTCCCTTCGTGCCAATTGCAGCTTTGACTTCCCTTATAATTATTTCTACATCCAGTCATTCATGTTGTTCTTTGTTGCTTTAGTCTCAGATTTTAAAACTCTCTATCAGTCTTATCAGTCTGCCTGAGCTGCCATCCCTGCATGAACATTTCACTGGCGGTCAGATGCCAGACGCTCTCCCTCTGAGAGGCAAAATTACAGAGTGATAAAGAGACAGAGGGAAAACAGGTCAGCTAGAATGAAAGTGAGAATGTGAGAGAGTGGCCATAGGAAAAGAGGGAGGGGGGGAGGAGAGAGAGAGAGAGAGACACTGCCATGCTCTGAGACTGACAAGCAGACAACCATCTGCCATAACAGACAGATCATACTGGGTACATAAACACACACACACACAGGCAGCCCACTCATGCACAGTTTAAGCCCCTTTATCCTCTCTTGAAGAGACAAAATGTATGTGAGACAAACACCCCGGGGCCCAACACTCTCAAAGCTCGGTTCAAAAAACAGACAGTCTGTACCAGTGGAACCAGTCTTTCTGAACCAACCATTTTCACACTGTATTTAATATGAATATGAATGTATTTCCAACGCGACAGGGCAATTAATTTATTAAATTTATCCCATCTTGCCCTTACGTGTTTTTACACTGCACTCACATTTAATAGCCAACAATTGCAGCCCACGCTTGTTTTTATAAAACTGAATCTGTTAATAAGTTTTTTCCTGGACATATTCCCCAATTTAAACCTAATTCTAATCTGAACACTTTCGGTCCTTCGGGGAGTTTAGATCAACATGAGGCGAAATTTAGAACAAAAATGGCAGCAAACAGGAATCAAATTTGCTCTAGGCTGTGTGAACTTGTAGCGACGATGCTGAAACCTTCATTATGGCTTCTTATTTGTTTATAAACACATGCCTCACGTCCACTGGCTGAGGTCCTAATTCCCACAACAAAAAAAACAACAAGACAAATCTATGTGCTAATCTTGTGAGGGCACTCGTGTGTACTGTAAAAGATAAGCAGAGACACAGACACCTTGGCTCCTCTCACCTGTTTTCCTTGCCATTTTGCAGCAGAGTGTGTCTATCAGTGTTGGATCGGTCCGTACACACATACGTGTTCCTTCGAGTCATGGCACTGGCAGGGATGTTATTCTGGAGAAAGAAGAATCAGAGATCCAAACTCACATGAATTTACTGAAATGATGTCCTGAATATCTGTATATGGTCTGTTTTAATCTGATGTGACGATGTGTTTTACCTAACCACGTACCACAAGGAGAGCTTTAAAACTTACATGCATTACTCCTTCATATGCACGACAATTTATCTGACATCGTTTAAGAACTTGGTAAAACCTGCCCATCTGGTGCTCCGTGCAGGTGAACAAAAAAGACTTGACAGTCTGACCTCAGACGGTATCTGCCGTGCAGAACATTAAAGTGTTAATCTCAGGTTAATCGGGCTGCTGTCTTCAACTCTCTCTCATGCTAATCTTACTGATCAACTATAATCTCCACCCCGCTGGGTGAATCTACAAGTATGTAACTTTTTTACTATTCAGCTCTTCTCTAATCTGTGGAGGACGCTCATGTTTGCAGTCTCCATAATAAATGTGTCAGTGTAGCCTCCTTCTGCTGTAATCTGAGAAAATGGGATTATGCTATCTAATCTGTTGTGCTGATAAGAGACTGAATGTAACACACTGGATATTACTATATATTATTTTGGCCTTACTGTGGTCGAGGTAACTTCCTTGCGGCGGTCGGGTATCTCGGACTTATTTGGGTTGTGGGCGGAGCTAACCATGGGACTGGAGGGGGTTGGGATGCTACGGGAGCCCACAGTGTTGGTGCTCGGCTTGCGGATCGACAGCCGCTCTTCCTTAAGCCCGGCCCCTTCGCCTACACCACTGGGACTCCGCTTGGGGTGCGTCGACCCTGGAACCGCGGGACCACCTGAGAGACAGGTCATCAGAGTTCTCGGTGAGGAAGATTTCTGTCACCATTTCATTCAATTTCAGAACGAATCAAACTCTACATCACAAAAACAAGCTTACAGAAGTCAGAGTGTCGTCTCTGGCGGTGGTAAGTGGAGGCGCTGCGCTGTGCCTTGTGGCCAGAAGAGGAAGTAGGTGCACCAGAGGAGGAAGAGGAAGTGGTGTGTTTGCTGGTTCCGTTGGTTATGGTGCCAGGTCGGACTCGAGCTAGACTCAGACTGCTGCCTGAACGAGACTCGGTGCCCTCCGTCTGAGACACACAAAAACAGACAGAAAGAAGATTTACACTTACAACACGACTAGAGACAAGTTGTAGGTTGTTCACGGCTTCTCTCAGAGCAACAACCCAGGGTTATAACCAAGACCAAGTTAGTCCATTCACGTCTAAATCCAAGTTTCATGTCTTCATGTCAGGCTGTCAAATAAACCCATAATTCAGCTAACTATATAAAAATATTTCCAAGGAAATCCAAACAAACCCTTGCTGATACACTCACCTCGTTCTTGCGTCCCAGCAGCAGGTATGTGGCGGTGACCTCATTGTACTTCTGACCGACCAGCGACTCTCTGACCTCTTCCCTGGTGAAGCCCATCCCAACCATCACATCTGGGACGAGACAAATGAAATCAGGAGCAGCTACACCAAAATCACGCAGGTTCACCTTCTGTTCAATTATGAAAGGTTCACCCCCCGTGCTCCGCTCGGTGCGAAGCTTAAGTTCAGGTCCTGCATATGGATCAAGCACTGAACACCTGCCAAGAGCTTAGTGCCAGAACCACATGTCTGGAGAACCATGTATGTAGGCTTACAAATAAATGAAGTTAAATGGAGCTTTGAGCGATCCTAAATACCCTGGTATAAGCAAGTGCACCCAGAAAAGTCCCCATGCAGGCACTGGGGATGTTTCCGTAATGGAGGTTTCGAACGTGACCCACTTCTGTGTCCGTAACTGCCCACAAAATACAAAAAGGTGGCAGGCGATGACTCTTTGGACAGCGGCCTATGCCAGACCTTCTCAGGTTACCCTCATTGAATAATTGAAATCGTATTGACGGTTACCAGTTAGTCATTTTATGATCAGAGCTTAAGTAAATAAATTAATGTTAAAAGGTGTTCGTTTCTCACCAATGCGGCTGGTATCGTTCAAGTCCTCCACAGGCTCTGTGTGGGGCTTCAGCTCCTCGCTGTCATAGCCGACATTAATCCACTTATCTTTCATTATTTGCTGGTCAGGACAGAGAAGGAGAGAGAGGCTTTGAAATATAAGGCAATACAGTCTAGACACAAAACACAAATTTGCTTTAAAAAAAGTTTAAGTGTTTTGTTTTTTGACACTAGAAACCTCGACATTTTGCATTGTATTTATGTTCAGTTGTTCAACTTCTTCCTTCTGTTCTGATTATTCAACGTACAAATACATCTGTGTGCCTATGTTCATCTTTGTGTGTATTCAGTTATTATTGTTGTCCAAGAAAGATTAGAATCACAGACATTAGACATGAAGAGCGATTATACTTTTACTACTCGATATTTAGACACTAATGTGGTTTTTATGAACATGCCCCCTAAAGTTTCCTCCTCACCTCCAGCGAGCAGCGCTTGGCAGGATTGAGGACCAGGAAGCGGCGCAGGATTCCCTCGCAGTCTGTAGACATGTAGAAGGGCACGCGATATTTTCCCCTCAAAACACGCTCCCGAAGCTCCTGAACACAACACACATTGATACACAATGAGTTTGCAAAAAAGAGACTCTGAATCATTGGAAGATGTGGAATACTTTGTCTTTTAGTATTGTTATATTGTGATTAAAAGTTCCCTGTCGTAACACTATTGAGCAGTTTTTTCAATTAGTGTGTTCCCGTTTTAATTATTTTGTGCACGAGGACATGCACACACATACAGTATTCGCCAACGGTTTCACACTATTCCTATGACCAAAAGGTGGCGGTAACACGCCAAGATATGCTGCAATGCGCCAACAATGGGGGAGTAGAAGAAGAGGACTGCGAGCTAGTAAACATGGACGTAAACAATGCAGGATTTAGAAACACTTGTTAGACGCGAAGGACCCACATAACGTGTTTCAGAATGCACTGTGAATTTAAATATAACTTTTGTTAAACTTTAAGCCCCCTTTAACCGATTAAATAAGAAAATTGATAAAACTTGAAAGGAATATTAGAAATGTTCATTTTCGACATCATTACCAATTTGGTTAAATATGACTAAATATAACTTTAATTTTTTAATTGAATGTGTAAGCACTTGCGATCGTAATACTGCAAAATGAATAACAGGTTATATTTACAAGCAAGATGTTTAATAGAAGGCATAACAACATGTCTCCAGTGTTCAAAGGAAAACGACAACGCACTGCTAAAGCTAGGAAGCAAAACGTAAGAAGTCTCTTCACAGGAGCTTTATGGAATGTCAATGGAAATGTATGCTGGACCAAGACGGCCTCCACGCCACCCACCTTTAGGTTCTGTCCGTCAAAGGGCAAGGACCCGCTGACCAGCGTGTACAAGATGACACCGAGGCTCCAGATGTCCACCTCCGGACCGTCATACTTCTTCCCCTGGAAGAGTTCTGGGGCGGCATAGGGCGGGGAGCCGCAGAAGGTGTCCAGTTTACTGCCCGCAGAGAACTCGTTACTGAAGCCAAAGTCGGCTATTTTGATGTTGGAGTCGGCGTCTAGTAGCAAGTTCTCCGCCTGCACGAAACAACATAGAGAAACAGAAAAAAACAGACAAAAATTATTATTATTTAACATGTTGGCAACATAAAGCCGGAGTCCATCATTTATTTTAGTGCCGTCATACAGGAAGCGATGCCCTTTCTGCACATGAAGAGGATAATACATTTTGGTGGCTTTTGCAAATTGCAGATATAAATAAACAGTATTTGTTACTCGAACATCATTTCAGTTACCTCTTGATGCCAAAGAAGAAGTTATGGGTATCAGCTTTAGGAACTTAAAATGTAAAATGAATACATGCAGTGTGTTTTATTAAGTGTTAATGATTGACTATGTCATATAACATTGTGTTATCACCTTCAAGTCTCTGTGAACAATGTTCTTCTGATGACAGTAGTGCACCGCTGAGACAATCTGAGCAATGAGACAGAAAAAAAAAAAAGACATCAAATGAGGGGAGATAATAGCACTTTATGTTTGTCCTTACATGTAAATAGCAGCTAAACTAGGAGCTCCATTAACACATTCACACGCCCTCCTTGACCAACACCATGACGCAACGTTACGAATACAAAGCTGATTACTGAATTTATGGCTGTGCGATCACACTTACAGTTTGTTTTATTTGGTCTGAACCACAGTGGGAAAGTACTGCATGTCTGTACTGGTCTGCTTCAGATTCACACTGCCCAGTTACAAACAAAGCAGGGACTATAAACAATACAGCACATAAACCCACAAGAGGCTCAGATTTCAGCTTCTGTCACTTTTGGTAAGCATATGTCTGCCTTCTTCATCAGTCCAGACTTTATATTGCTCCGCTCAGATTTCCAACCACAAGGAAGTGCTGGCTGTCAGATGACCACATCTGGTACAGCGCAGTCCAGAATATTGTCCAAGCTAACAGTTAGTATCTCCTCCCCTTTTGCTTAGGTTACCCCTTCACCAGGGACACAACAGCTGACACACAGGTGAGGTAAGGTATGAGGTTTAACTCACCTGTCTGAACTTGGCTCTGGCCTCTTTCTCCTTCATTCTGCCATGAGCCACGAGGTAGTCGAAGACTTCGCCTGGTAAGAAAAACAAACAGCATGTAGACTCGCTGTAGTTCAGGCGAGCGCGGACATAGTTTGATAGTCACATGCTGCATACACTTTCTAATAATATCTAACTACAAACTGTCACTAGCAGCTAGTTTATCACAGTTCTGGTGCTAATTTTCTGTATTCACAACTCGCTCAGCACTGCATCTCACCACTCGTGACACCCCTGCCCACTTCTTAGCAAAATTTTTAACTCCCTCCAGCTCTGACACAAACACTTGCAGTAGATATGCAAATTAAGAATGTTTCTTCCTTCACTGTGTGTCCATGTGTGTTTAAATGTTATAAAACATCCAACACTCTGCTAGGGGTTCATGAGTGTAGAGTAATGTCTGCGTTAAGATTGTGCAACTTTGCTTTTGAGCAAATTAAATGAATGAATACAAGGACACTGGTTTGTGGTCACGAGTGGGAAAGGAAACGAATTATCGGTGACTTCCAGTAGTTTAGTCTTTGTCCTCAAATATATTTGTGGGTGTGCAATCAAGCCAAACATCTGACCCTAGTGATCCTAAATATTCAAACAAGCTGAGGTTGAGTTGAACAGAGCAGCATGCTGGCTGGTGAGTCGCTGCCGCGCCTTATTAGGTATCGGAGGTAAGAGATCACGCAACATAGAGAGAGAGCAGCAAGGGAGATTAAGGGATCATGAGAAGAGAAGAAAGAAAAATAGAGAAGCTGTAAAAATAGAAGAGTGCATGGGAAACAGCGGAACAATGTTAAAGAGCACAAAGAAAGACAGTAGAGAAAACATTAGTAAACCAAAGTGACATGAGATCGCACTAATGAGAAAGCAGACAAAGGGATTGAACCGGTTTGTTTTTCGTTTATGCCTTAAATTAATTACTTCATCGGTTACTGTATAGTTGAGTCGAAGTAATCAATCTAATTGGCATCACTCAATTCTTGGCCGTGATGATGAGGAGGCTGAGGATGTCACTCACCTCCGCTGGCGTACTCCATAATCAGGTAAAGAGTCTTCTCCGTCTCAATCACCTCAAACAACTGGACTGTAACGCACAGAGGAAGAGATGTTAACACAAAGGCCAGCTTGGAAACACACACACACTCACAAATGAATTCTATGGAGTGTAACTCACCTATGTTGGGATGGTTGAGAGTTTTCATGATGCGTACCTCCCGAAACAGCTGGGGGGGGGGAAAAAGTAAGACTTAATTATACTTGTCAAGTCTCAATTATAAGGTTAGACATCTATATTAAGAATATTTCACAGACAGGTAAAATAATCAAAGATATATAATGGAGAAAAAATATATATAAAAAGGATAATGGCAATTTAAGGTGCCGTATGGCTTGAATTGAAAAGTTACTCATGTTATTTTATAATGAAAAACTAAGTTTAGTGTAGTGAGCGGGCAATATGGAAAGTATTCACAATCAATGGTAAAACTCATGTTTACTGCATCAAGTCAAGTGTTCCACTAGAATTAAAAAAAAAGCGGTTTATTTACACATATGAACAGTAAATCATAAAATCTTATTAGGTTTGTGCAAGTATGACCAATGTATGATTATCCATCCAATTCATCCATCAAATTAATTGGTCTACAGTTAATTCATACAGTCCACAGCTGATACAACGTTGCCCTTCATCCATCTTACACTCCCTCACACTCCTTTCCAACCACCTCTAGACCTGGGGCCACCCCAAGGGAGTGTCTCACTATGTGTGACAGTAGGGCCTCCTCCCCTGGGTGTGCTCTCCTCCTGCTCCCCCCCCCCCCTTCCTTTTGGGGAAGACCCACTACACGCAGCCCCCGTGAATTTTGGTGTGGTTATTAGTGACAAAGTGAGACATTCTGACCCTGACGTTCCTTGGAAGAGCGTGTATGTGGAGTGCATGACAAAATGTGTGTGTCAGCAGGAAACTGATCCCATAATAGAAAATAAGGGGAATTAACATGCAGATGATGCAGGGCATAGAGGGAGGAAACAACAAGAAAGACAGACAACTAATGTCAGTATTTGGTTTTGTTATTCTAGTGTTGGTGTCATTTATTGCTCTGTAAACCCCCTCAGCGACCCATCTTGTTCAAAATTCTTAAAGAATAAATTACACAGCAGTGAAAAAAAGCGAAAGCACAGGAAAAAGAAAGAGACGAAGAGAAGGGAGAGAACAACAAGAATACAAAAGCAGGAATTCACTGATGCCTTCATTTTTGTAGCTGACGCTCAGGTTCACTGGGAGACACACTCCTTCCTCATCTCTCCATCTCCGTTAATATGATATAAAACCAGATCCAATCCCCATCTCTCACATTTCATCATTTGTACACTCCAGTAGAATCTATGTACTCTACTTATCTGACAAACAAATAAAGATTTGGGTTGCCTTAAAATATAATAAACACGTGAAAAATGTGAGTAAACTGGCTTTTTTTTAAAAACATTTTATTTGACTGCACTCCTGAATGCACCAGGCTTAGATTACACTGTGTTATGTTATTTTGCTGTGCTGATGTGAGGAGATGCAGCGAGTTCAACTCGTGTTCGATAAGGAAGTAAGACAGAGGGAGACATGGTATAGACTGACTGATTCACGTAGTTACAGCTAATGTAATGTGTATGCGTGTGTACAATCTTTAATAAAGCACAAAGACAGCTAAGGAATTAGCTATTAAAAAAGGAAAATAGAGTGGAATAGGTAAAGAACTACACATTTAATTATCATTTGTTTATACTTTTATTTACCATCCAGGTGGTGCTGCCTAAGTGCTTACACATGCACTGCTTCATAGTGAATTTGATTCATCTCCTTTCAGCAGCTGCTGAGTTCGACCAGTTCAACAAGTCTGCAGCACCGCACATGAGAAAGTGGGATTTTCTTCCTGCTTCATTTGTTTGTTAATCTTTATTTTAAAAAACAAAAGGGTGGAGTTTCCTTCAAAGACACGTGTTTTCTCACTGTGAAGTAACAACACTTTCATGATGACATAACTTTGCAGTCACCCCGAGGCGATGTGCGTTTTCACAGATATCAGAGACAGATTCCTGGTACTCAATGTCCCCCCGAGGAAAAAGACCAGTTTAGTTTGTCTGTCTACTTCAAAAGACATTCAAATAACTTCTAATACACGTGAACAGGTGTATGTGATGAACTTGCAGCTCATCTACATAAACGACAAACTCCTCTTTTCCACTGTGGTTTCGTGCAACAACTCGCCTCTGACGAGATTTCGCGACCTATTATTTACTTTGACACCAAAATATGTGAAAATAAGGGCCTGGTTTAAAATGATCCTTTAACTCAAGAGGCAGAGATGCACAGCTGCAGTCATTCTGTCTGCTATTTTTTTAAACCCCTGATGTAAATGTAAATGCTCTGTATTTGTTTAGCGCCTTTCTAGTCTTTGCGACAACTCAAAGCACTTTTACACATAACATTGATCCATTATTCGTACACTGATGTCAGAAAGATTAATCCCACTGCACATCAGAAAAAAATAACATTCATATAAATTCACGCAACAGTTTGGGGGTTCAGTGTCTTGCACAAGGACACGACAACATGCAGCCTGAATTAGCTGGGGATCGAACCACTGACCTTCCGGTTAGTGGGCTCTATGCCCCAGGCCCAGGCCCAGGCCCAGGCCCAGGCCCAGGCCCAGGCCCAGGCCCAGGCCCAGGCCCAGGCCCAGGCCCAGGCCCAGACCCAGGCCCAGGCCCAGGCCCAGGGCCCAGGCCCAGGCCCAGGCCCAGGCCCAGGCCCAGGCCCAGGCCCAGGCCCAGGCCCCAGGCCCCAGGCCCCAGGCCCAGGCCCTTTATATATAAGAACAATCTTGTGTTGGAGAAGCATTAACACATAAGAACCACTTGGAGTGATCGTTGGCTGGTCGCTGGCTGGTGATGTATGACAAACAGTTTCTATTCCTTTCTGTCAGTTTTTGTACTCAGTGCTCTTAAAATGGGAAGCCACAATGTTATAAACACACACACACACACGTCCACTGGGAGTGTGTGTAATTGAATTAAGTGCACGGTGCATCAGCTGTTCATCTGAGCTTTAAGAAGAATTATCGGCTAAGCCTCTCCCCTCTCTCCTATACACCCATTCACCTCTCTGTCTCCTGCTCTCCCCCCCTCTCTCCTATACTCATTCACCTCTTCCTCTCCCACATTATCGCCAGAAACCTCAGCAGCTGGCCAGGAAATTGTTGAGTCACTGGTATTGATCAACAGTGCAATCAATCCCCAGCTCATACTGCTGTAATGCTGCGCTGTGGGGCAGTAATAGCGTTTCTTAATACACTTTTAGGTGCATTTTGTAGATTACAAACATTCATTAGTAAAAAGGAAAAAAAAAATCATCACACCCGAATGCAGCTGACCCAACAGAACAACTTCACTGTTGCGCTTTGATATGTTCACCCTCTTTATCCTGGCTTCCTCCCACGGCGGTCACCGTTGACATGCCAACCCAGGTATTAATCCCTGGGGTGGGAGGGTAGGGGAGGTTGCACACATAGGCAAACACAGCTGCTGTCATGTGGCGTTCTTGATTTTTGTGTTTAAAAAGGATTATGGGTAGCTTTAATTCAATTGTGTGAAAAATATATATTTACAAGCTTTTCAGACAAGGATATTCTTTTATAGCATCCTTCGCTTTTCTCTCTTCGTCTCTTCCACCCTCTCTTCCCCCCTTTAAGGCAGCGTTAATCAACTCTTAGCATTTACATCTTCTGTCTCTCCCTGTCCTTGGAATTATTAATCAACTGCTAAGGCAAAGCTCTCACAGCTTTTCTACAAGGATTTACACAAAGCAACTTAATGACCGACCGTCGGCGTGTTTTTTTCCGGCCTTTTCTTTTTCTCGAGGGTTTGATTCATGTGTCTGGCCTGCCAGTCTGTCGGCCTTTGACCTGTTTATCCAGGCGGCGTATTCGTGTTTTTCCTCTCTTGCGCACACGAGTACACTCACACAAACTCACAAAAGACATGATAATGTCGAAATACAGAAATGAGGAATTGATAGCGTTCGTCTAGCTGACGTATTTAAAATAGCCAGGCCCGTCACATCTCTGCTGCACAACACACAGCCTAAAACACAACAGCGCTCGCAATGTGAAACACTTCCTCTTATCAGCCGCAGCCAATCATGAGACCAGAGAAATTCAGAGAAAAAAGGGGAAGAGAGTGAAAGACAAAGAACGACAGAATGAGAGGGATGAGTGAACACACAGGCCTCTCTCTACACCACCACGTCAGAGTACCTCTTGTGAATAACCCTCTGTTTGTGTGTGTGTGTGTGTGTGTGTGTGTGTGTGTGTGTGTGTGTGTGTGTGTGTGTGTGTGTGTGTGTGTGTGTGTGTGTGTGTGTGTGTGTGTGTGTGTGAACTCTGAACGAGACAGTCCATTACTGGCTGCGGCTGAGATGAAACATTTTATAATCGCTACAGTCAATTTAATGTTATTTGCTAAAATCACTGAATTGACCCTGCCTATATTTGGGCCAGGCGTCCATATGGGACAGGCCTTTAATTCCTTTCGCACAAAACTGAAACAGGCTCCTATGAAACAATGAATTTGACTCAAACAAAATATTACTTGTTTTAAAATGACCAAATAATATCAAATACACGTCATTCATTTGATCTAGCTCCGACAGACAGCTTTTATTTTGAGGGCAGCAATGTTAACAAAAATGACAGCAGGGTGCAGGATGAGAGAAGTGAGGCAGAAGTTAGCAGACAGAGAGTGATCACATGACAGGATTCACAATTTGGATTAATTTTTATGAAAAACTGTTTTGATTCTTTTTTTAGGTAGACCCTTACAGACTAAAAGAGGATAAATAATCAAGGAACGGACACATTGGAACTTAAGCGCTTCAAAAGGTAACAGGAGTCGGCACTTTTCTTTTTCTTTTCACCTCTTGTACCATGCCGGTTACACCACTAAATCTATAAAAATTAGACTTTGAGGCTTGTTGCTTCCTTTAAATGAACTGAACGATTGAATTGTGGAGAATCTAACCGATCTAACGATGCGTAGCATGTCCACATTGATAATACAAATATTGTTTAAATGAATGAACGATCTAAGCAGCTTAGAAGCTGCTAAAGCGGGCGACCTGGTGGGGTTTAAGAGGTTTTATACATCCAAAGAACTTCTATTAAAACCAGATCAGGCGTTTAATGGACACCTGCGTATATTTGTCTAAATGTCTTCCCACACCAGGCCAGGAAACTTCAGCCAGGCAGAGCTCAATCAAAGCCAGTCCATTTCAACAAAACACTACATAAAAAGTTGGCCAAGACACAGCAGCTGCTCACCTGGATTAAACAGGTAATGTTAGCCTGGTAGCCTAAAGATGAAACTTGTGCATTAAGGGATTATTGTGCATTACAGTGCAAGTAGCTGAGCCAGAGCTAAGATGCACCTTAAAACACATCCACAAAAATACAACTACATGATTTACCTCATTAAAACCTCATCACGAAATCTATCTAGCCGAAGACTCAAGTAATCTGAAACATGGAACGGGTAAAGCGTTGTTCTGCTTCTGCTAGACACATTTCAGACGCGTATCTGAGCAAAAATCTGAAGGGAAATCCTACAGTCTACGATGCCTCTCTAGCAGAGTAAAAGGCAACCAGCAGTGAACCAAACTGTCAGTGTCCTGCGAATGTTTAAGACTCTCTAATGAGCAACATTAGTCAAGGATTTACCTCCGCTCTTTTGGCTGTAGCTGGGTAACATTTGACCAGACTTTTGACCCCGTTCCTCCCTTTGTTGCCTGTTGCTGAGACAGCTGCCCTTCTGCATAATCCCAACGCACCTACTATATGAACACCTCCTCCCAATCCCTCCATTCCTTTAATGTACAGCAGTAACTGGAGCCCCCTGTCAATGAGAGACGCTGCATTATTAATAAAGAGTAGCTGGAGTTTAATTTAGGCCTCATACAGCTGGCTGTTTGACCCAGATCACAAGAAGCCTGACTCAGCTTCATTAAATGAGGAGAATTAAATATAGTTTTATAGATGTTGGCTAAACAAGGAACAGTAAGGGGTGGGAGAGCGTGAGTGAAAGGCCAAGGCCGGGCATCATTCTCCTCTTCCTCTACTGTTCTACTCCCGTTGCTTTGAAGATGAGCTTGTGGGAAAACCTTCTGCTCTCGTTCCGTCCACCCTCTTGTCCCATTATTGTTTAATTATTCCCATTACGCACTGGCACAATAACAACAATGCATACAGCAGCAACAAAATGATTATGCACAGACACCCACAGAGGGACAATATGCTGCATAGAATAGAAATGCAGATAATGGCATTACACGTGCATACAAAAGGCCGAGCAGAGGCCGTGTCGGCCCGCGGGTTTATCCGCCTCTTATCGTACACGTAGGCCTACACCCCCACACACTATGTCTGTTCTCTTCGGTTCTGCTCTGTATCTTGTCTTTCTCAGGGTCCCCGTTCTTGTGCCAAGGCCCCAGAAACACCCCCACCCCACCCTGACTCCACCGCCGCTTTTGTTTGCCTGTCTGGAATTCAGCTCCTGGCTGAGGGGGCCTGGGCGAGGGACAAAACACACTTCACAGCATTAGATGGTGGCCCAAACGCTGTCCTGCATGCACTCACACTTACTTTAGTGCACACACACACACACACAACATTGGATGGCTGCCTTCAAAATTCTCCTTGATGGGGCCCTGCATAGTCTGGTAGATTATCCAACACATTCACAGCAGGGAGGAGTGCATACAAAAACACTGTTCTATTGTGAAGCTTTAAGATATGAAACAGAACAACAGCATATTTTACCTACAAGAGACTTGACAGATGTTCAGTGAGCGAATCGGATTTCTGTTTCTGAAAGCATACACTCTCTAATGTCTGTGGCTCTTGTGCTGCATTTAGGTCTGACAGTCTGACATCAGGAATTCCAACTCTGCTTATATTAACCCCTTTGCAAATATATTTATAAACTCTTTTTTAAAAGGCTATCAACACCAAAATGCAAATCGTAAACAAGAATTAACGGTTTAAAGACGGTGCAGTTTTGCAATTTGGAGAGATTTGCACTGCACAGACCCAGAGTAATGCACATGTTTATATCTGCGAACGTTGTTCTTCCATTCCATATTTATATATTTCTACATTTATTTATGTCGGCTGAGTGTTTGTCTACGTGTAGCACCTTATCACCACAGCAAATTCCTCGTATGTGCTAAACACTACTTGGCAAGAAAGCTCCTTCTGATTCTGATTAAATAAGGTAATACCTGCATATTCATGGTTTACACTCATTTTACAATCAAACAACCTTTTGCACATTACTTCACTCTGCATTGCAGGGTGACTTTTTCTTTGTCCAAATTGGAAGAGGCTGCCACTAAGGTAAGGCACAGCAGCATTGTGGTAATGCAGGCTGTTCTCTAGAAACCTCAAAGCTGGTGTGTCCCTGAAATATGAATGTGTTAATGGGGACTGTGTGTAGTGTCTTTATCTGTATGTTGCTGCTGTTTATAACCGTTTCTATTTTTGAGTGGCTGTGAAGATACAGTGCAGCGCTACAGACGGTTGAGAGTAGAGCTGTGACTACAGTAGAGCTACTACTGCAACACAACACCTGGGGGGAAATGAGAGAGAAGTGGGACACAGAGCTACAGTAAAGAGAACAAAATAGAGTTAATAAAGAGAAGGGAGAGGGGGAAAATGGGAATAAAGCTACAACATAGATGATGTTGACAGAATACAGACTGAGGCGTAACAGAGTGTGAAGAGAAAAAGAGAGCAAGGAGGAGAGGAAGCAGAGAGCTTCTGCACAAAGAATTAGATAGTTGACAGTGCTTCTGTTTCAACCCAACTGTGAATTCTACGTCTTTTGAATATTAATATTGAGAAAATTAAAATGCTAATTATGTGCATTTCCATTAGGTACACTGAAGCAAATAAATCAATCTCCCATGAAAGACAAAAGTCTGATTAATGTCGCACAAATACACACTACACTAATAGTCCAGCCTCACGTGTAAATTTCTGATCCAGAGTGAGCCAGTAGTTTAAAGCCACAGTCATTTAATCAGCAAATACAACTTCATTGCATAACAACGTGAGGACAAAGCTTCTGTTCTAGCTTTTATATTTGTGTTGGCTTGGACGGTGGCAGAGGTGAAAAGGACTGCAGCAGTGCTGAAATGATAAGTCGATTAGTTAATTAGCAGATCAACACAGAATTAACTGGCAACAATTACTGTATTTGATTAGTTGTTTGAGTTGATATCAAGCAAAACTGCCACGCATTTACTGTTTGCTAAACTAAAAGGATTTTCTGCTTTTCTCTGATGAATATATCTTGTAAAAAAAATATTTTTTGGACAAAGCATGTCATTTAAAAGATGATGCCTGGGAGTTTCTTCCAATTTTATCGACTAAATAACTAAAAAAAAATCAAAATAAATGAACAAATAATGAAAATACTTATTAAAGTGTTTGGGTAATTAACTCCTCATACAAAAAGGCAGACTTTTTTTTAGATTAAACCATCCATTGAGTAATTAAATTGAAATAAAATTAAATCATCGTTTCAGCTCTAGTTTATAGAGAGGCAGTGAGAGAGAGGTTATGTGATAGAGACAGACAAAGAGATAGAGAGAGACAGTGTCACCTGGCTGCATTCATAGTGTCCTACACAAACTACAATAATGCTGACAGGACACAACTGGCTACGCTATGCAGTACTATACTACAACCACGCTGCTGCAGAACACACACACACACACACACACACACACACACACACACACACACACACGTAACTGTAGCCTTGTTTAAAACAAAGTTCTTTGAAGAGCAGATTCATGGTGTAATTAATTAAGTAGGCTTCCCACAGTTGGAACAGAAGGCAAATAATGTTCTGAGAGAAAGATAGTGAGCGCTGTTCAGCACAAGAGGAGTTTGTATTCCCACAGCGGGTCAACCACACACACACACACACACTGCACACAAAGATACAGACAACAACAAGAGTCAATAGTTGATCAGGTGGTGATAACACTCTGAATGTTAACGGTGCTGTGAAGTGTAGAGCATAACCGCAAAATGGGTTTCGTGACATAAAGACGGTCAAAAAGTTTTGTGTATTTCTGAGATACAAAATGATCAATGTCAGCCGCTGGTACTCTCAAAAGTGATATGCAGCCTTTTGGCAATGAACACTTCCATTCTTTATCACATGTGCAATGTTGCATTGCATCAGTTAGTATCTATCCATCCGTTTCCAGACAAGAATCCATACTGGGTTGAAATGTGTTATAATAGAACGGCAGTTGCCAAGAAGGTTTAGTTTTCAAAGCTACTATCGGATACGATCTGAACATTTTTCAGCCAGAAAAAAAAAAAAAAGATCAGAATTTTTTCTCCTTCTTTATCTACTTGTGTTTATTCAAGAGCTACAAACAAATCAAGAGCTGTTGGATTTGTTATCGTTTTCAAGGTTCTTCACAGTGATGCTCTGTTTGTATTAGTTAGATATTAGAAATTTAGTATGCAAATGCTGCAGATCTGAATCTGTTAATACTTTTAGGCTTTATTCAAGGCCCTTTATTCAGTTTTGGTAAGACAGGTTGTTTTGTTTGCCTGGTTTAGTCTTAGGGTTTCATTCGGAGACGATTTGCTCAGATGTCAGACTAAACTGAAACAGATTGATCCAGGGTGGGATTATATGTCTGGTTGGGGGAAAAAAACAACTTACTTCTGCATCATCTTGCTTTAAATGAGCTGAAAGGTGAGAAACTGTTAAAAGTCACAGAGAGATGCCATGTTTATGCTGTTATCTGATGTTATTTCCACGTGAAACAGAATGTCGAGACAGTGGATAAAAACAAAGAGGAGCTGGTTGCACAATCACAAACATGTAAATACTTGTTAAAATGTGTGGAGACACAGTCATGGTTTCTATAAAAAAGGACTGGGCCCCATTGCCTTTAGAGAACTGTGAGGTTGTTTAAGAACTAAAATAAATGGATGTATACCGGAGAATATGATAAACAACTCTTATTGCCATCTTTAGTTACGCAGGAGCATATCATATTTAGCTTTGACCAACAAAGCATGTGTCTTTTTGTTTTCATTTTGTGTTGATGTTAACATTCAGGGGAGCAGAGTGATGAATCCAGTATCTAGGCCAGGTGGACCAACTGCTGCACAGAGCCAGACACCACCAATAAACCAAGTCTGTGTTATCAATAAAGTCATATAACAGCCTGGACTGGTTAGCTAACCAGCTGAGAATTCATCAATAGGCTTGCCGCGTGCGGGATGCAGTATTGATCTTGATAATGCGAGAGAGTGCATTTGTTGCTGTGAAGGTGCTGATAAAGAAGAGTCGCAATCACACATGGCCAAAGTTTGGTCAGCGGAGCCGCTGCTGAACAAAGAGTGACTTGTATGATCTGTGGGAACAGAGTCTTTCACACAAACTACACATAGGGTTTAAACTCTCAGTGATGATGATGGTAAAGAGCAAAGAAGACAGAGATCAGGTGCTAAATAATTTGTTAATTAACAAAAATAATCAGCTCTCTCTAAAGATTTCATCCTGAACATTAGTGATAGACTGATTAATCGGGCAGATATCTTGGCATCAGCCAATACCGGACTCACAAGGCCCATAGATCATTCTAAATGACAGCACATTTTACAGACAAAAAAATGTATTTTTTTTGTAATGATCAATCATAATTGTTATATGATGATAAGTTTTTAGCTTATGTGAGCCAGACAGACTTAATCTGGCTTCATCCTTTGGAAGATGAAATGTCGGGAGGTGATGGAGCCGTAGATAAGACACATGCCTTTGGTGTGAGAGGTTCAATCCCCCACTGTGACACATCCATCAATGTGTCCCTGAGCAAGACACTTAACCCGTCGTTGCTGCAGAAGCATGCAACCTCTTATATAAATAGCAAATGTAAATCGCTTTGGATAAAAGTGCTAAATGAATTAAAATGTAAGATGCCAAAGTTTTAGGAAATATTTATCTTCATTTTACACTAATGCAGGTTCGGCCAAAGATGCTGTAACACTACAATCATGACTGTGCTCTCCACTAATGCAACATTTTCTTCAACTGCATTGAAAGCATGAAAACAAATCACAATGTGGAGTCATAATCTTTTCCATATGAGAAAAAGAAGAGAAAGCATATCCAGGAAAAGGAAATAAATTATACCCCTATAAAGCATTTATTTATTACAGACAGCACAGCCACCAACATTTCAATTCTGCGTTAAGAGCCAGAAGTGAAAACACTGCAACTTGAATTGCTTGAGAACAGTGTGCAGACCTGAGGCTGTTTAGTTTCATTAGATTGCTCTCAATTAACACAAGCATTACACACACACACACACACACACATATATACAGACACACACAAATAGCCTCAGCAGGCCAAGTTCAGACAGGAGAGAGCTTAATCTCATTAGGGCCACGAATGCAGCACATGTAGTTAATACATGACCCTACACGTCACTCACTAGACAAGCATACAGTGACGTACATTACTCCAAGCTTTTAACCTAGTTAGTTCCAGTGGACTGAGCGGACAAATAAAGGTACTTTAATACTTGCGCATAGCATAACTCATGCTTCCCTATTATATTGAGCTTGCAAAAGATTTAAAATCACATATAAAACACACAACACACAAGTCCTTCATCAAACAGTAGTGCAACAGCTCAAGTTGAACGAGGCATTTTTACTGAAACAACTTGTGTACAGCTACAGTAACTCTGTTGTCTCAACATTTAACAAGTCCTGAAGTAATGCAGTTTTTTTAGCTCTTACCCTGCAGCCAATAACAGCTTCCCCTACACTAAGGTTCACATAACAACCAAAAGGTCAAAGTTCACACGACTGAGAGTTACAACCTAAGCCAAAACGACATGTGCAGACGCTACTGTGCCCAGTGACTGCGCCTGATGCAACACAAATGCAAATAAACACACTTACTGACTGTGGACAAACAGGGTCGTATTCGCAGCTATACAGGTTGAGTAGATATGGTAGCATAAGCAGTTTTCTGCTTATAGAAAGTTAAAGAATCAACTTAAGAGTTGGATGTAAGCTGAAACCCCGTCAGCCAGGACGACGCCACAAAAAACAAATACAGAACAATGAACATCTGTGTGTGTGTTTTATGGTTCTGCAATGGCAGATGCATAAACTCCACACACACACAGTTACAGTGTAACATGTCACTCACCTTCTGTAGGCTGGTTGGGTTGAGTTGTGTTTTATCGATGATTTTTATTGCAACCTGGGAGGAAACAAAAATAAATTAACAAAAACGATCTAACAAAGAAAACATTAATTCCACACTACAGGCCTGACACAACCCACAATGCTATAAGTTTCTAATAGGTAGTATTTATACTTGGTCTATTGTACTATAAAGCTTTTTGGTGTACAACAGGTTTTTAACTTTTCTAGTCGAGTTTATTTACAAACATTAATTCATCTGCTGCAGATGATTTTCTCAATTAATCGTTTGGTTTATAAGATTCCTATAGCCCAGCGGTCAGCAGCACACTGCAGCACATGCTTTATTGTGAGCATGTATAAAAGTTATCCACCTTATGTTGGGATTAATCATACAACCCTCTCAATGGGATTCCCACACACTGCACATGTTCTGGCCAGTATGGAATAAGTACTGTCCCAAATGTATTGTAGCTGTGTGGAAAAGTTTTGTACTCGTGAAAATGTTTTGTAGCTGTGTGAAAATGTTTGAATGTGTATCTGAATATCTGAAAAACCCAAAGTTTACAGGTACGGATTGATTCTACAGCTACAAAAGAAACCTACAGTTGCACTGAATAGCCAATGGGAATGCTCGGCTTAACATGTCATTTGACTATCTAATCAGGATTGTCAGCAGCAAACCATCCACTCATGGATCCAGGGAGTTTCTCGCATGGACTTTTGGCTTCAAAAATAACGACTACTTGTGTTTACTTTTCTCTTTACTTTTTTTGCTCTTACGTGACCACGTGGATTGAAATATATTTTTTGCCTCAGCCTCATTGTTCTGTTCAACATTACTATAGTCCAACTTTACGGCAGTGTTTAGAGAAGTAACCATAGACTGTATGTAAAAAGTAACCCAGTGACTGTTAAAGACAGCAAGAAAGGCCCGCCCCCCAGAATCTGTGATTGGATAGTGAACGGATATTCCTGATTGGATAGTCAAATGACATTTTAATCAGAGCATCCCCATTGGTTATTCAGTAGAATGTGTCAAATGTGGGACAGTAACTGTAGGTTTGTTTTGTACCTGTAGAATCGATCTGTACCTGTGAACTTTGGGTTTTTCTGATATTCAGATACACGTTCAAACATTTTCACACAGCTACAAAATATTTTCACGAATACAAAACTTTTCCACACAGCTATAATATTTGGGACAGTATTTATTCCACACTGGCCCATCATGTACGGGCCCTGCTATAGACCAATGTAGTTGTAATATCTTGCATTGACCTACCACCATATATGAAATTTACTTTACTTTAGACAAAGACCAGCAGCAAATCATCACAAGTGAGAAGTAGGAATTAGAAAAACTTAGATGGTGTCTGTGCTTAAAAACTTAAATGATTAATATATCAAAATACTTGCTGAATCATTTTTTAATCAATGAATAAACAAATCATTCCAGCTCTTATTGTATTTACGATGACCTACTTTGGTTTGCAAACCGCATTAGGCTGTTTTAATCTTTATCTAACCAGGGGTTACTGAACACTGTGCTGGTGCCGTGACCAGTTTTTGGATTATTTAAACCATGCATTCAAAGAAAACACATTTTAGCATTCAAATTATCGAATAAGAAGAAAAAAATCAATCCAAATCAAACCACTCTGTTGTGAGAACAAAACAGTTAAAAACACAGTGTACCCAGAAGCAGATATCCAGCAAACAAACCAGCAAGGCCCTTCATAAGAGGCTTAAGAACGTGTGGTGACCAGGTCAAAGACTGCGTCAAACCATTACTGCAAATTACCCAATATGAAAGTCTTCTGCATTATATGGTTGAAACCCAACAGCCCTCACATGATCGAGCCAGCGGGCAGACACACAGTTTCTACTGAGCCTCATGGAGTTATCAACTCAACTAATGTAGGTCAGGGATTTTTACCAGAAGAAAGACTACAGTGTATTTAAACTCAGGCATACACCCACACAAAAGCAAAGCATGACTGTGTCTCTTCAAAAGGGTTTACGGGCCTCGACTGGGCTGAGAGACGAGACAGTTTTGGCTGGCTGTAAACAGAAGCTGCTCTGAACTCAGTAGAACATCCCTCTAAAACTCCATCTGTGGGCTGAGTCACAAGTTCTGCTCTGTTCTGGATCCTAAACCCTGGTACAGTATTTACCCTGGAGTCTGCTTCAACTCATCAACTCTTTTCCTTCAGCCTCATCAATCCCAGCATGCATGGCTCTACTGATATTTCTAGTGCAGTCGTGAAGAGTTCTTGCAGCACACTGTCTCCTACCTCTCTGCCGGTCAGTATGTGTCGTGCCAGCTTGACCTTGGCAAAGTTGCCCTTGCCAATGGTTTTGAGTAGCCGGTAGTTTCCAATGTGTGGCTGCTCATCTGAACACAAGGCGATGGAGTTACGACATCTGGCACCAAGCGAGCGGCTCGACCAGCCGGTGCTCTTCTCTGAGCGGCTGGCCGACAGCGAGGTATGCTGTGGAGAAAGAGAGAGAGAGAGAGAGGAGACTAATAAATACCAGTATAATTAACACCGGGACTGTCATCAAATGACATTTTGACATACTGTACAATACCTAACACTGTTTTCTCATTGGCCTTTGTAAGTGCATGATTATGTTCAATTAAACATTCTTTCCGCCATACTGAACTAGTTTATAGGGAAGATGAGACAATCTGAGACCCGATTAGCTTAGAGGAATCATGTTAAGAACTGGCATCATTCAAAATCTTAAAGAATTAAGAAAATGTAGGACAATTAGGCCGCGATCAGAAATTAGGCTAAAATGACACCCCCCAATTTGTGTTCTTTTCCAGTTTGGATTTGGTCCTCTTTCTCTTATGAAGTCCAAAACACATACATGTCACTCTAGAGCGACCGTCATCACAATTCTCCGCTAGCGGGTGCCACAGTCAACTCAAAGGTAGAGGACGGCAGCGACGGAGGTAGTAGGACTGACTCTCTTTCTCTTTGTCCTTGTTATAATCTGCTCATTCCCTTTCTTCTGCATGAAATCAAGCTAAAAATAAAAGCCTCCTTGACAGTTTGCTGCATGTGACGTAAGATTATTCTGTTGCACTTGCAGGTCACTTTCAGGCCAAGGCCAGTTCACACCGAAGTCTCATTTGGGCCACAATTTTAAAATTCTGTGAACAGTCAATCAAGAAAATTGGATCTGGGCAAAAAAGATGGGATTGAGCTGTTAAAGTCTGCAGTGTAAAATGAATAATTAGGGTCTGAATTTGACAGTTTCTGTCTCAATTCATACATTGACTGACACTTAAAGTGTTTGTTATTATTGTTGCATTCAGTGTTCATAAATAGCATCAACATATGTATTGGCATCAGTAGTGGTTAACATATTTATATACAGATGATAAATGAGTGAAAGAAAGAGTATATATATTCCCTTTACATAGTCAAAACATCAGCTGACCAACAAACACCTTGTGACATTGTGACTCTGGTCCTGCAGTCATGTGACTGCAGCCTGGTACCACATACCCAAAAGTGAAAAGTGAGTGTAACCAAGCCACCTATGAATCTCATCAGATCCGTCACAGCCTGCATTCCTCACATTCCTGTGTGGCTGTGGTCACTGGTGCTAAACACATGTTGCTGTACAACATGAGGCGACATCGGCATATTGATCTGCCCTGAACACCCAACACTCTGCAGATATACTGTACATGAGTTGGAGCTAAGCATACACATTTTGTTAACAAATCACTGTATCCAAATGTATAGATAATGCATGTGACAACATGTCACATGCATTATCTATACATTAAAATATTAATAATGAATACAAACTAACAAAATGACTCAACATGCTTAACTGATGAAAGATGACTGGCATGTTCCTAATGTGCAAAACACATTACAAAAGCAGATTAGCTCCAGAAAATGTCCTTTTTACTCAGATCTACTACTGCGGTTTCTTTTTTCCTTTAACTCTTCACTTTTCCAAAAATATTTTTAAAATGGAGACTCTCAGCCTGACCTTCCCTGAACCTGGTCTGAGGTCTTGCAGCATAAACATCAAACTCTAATGCCACCACCTGCTCTCCTTCGAGCATTGAGCGGAAACAGAAATAACCCACGGAAACACACTAGCCTGAACTTTTCATTTCTCCTGGAAATGACATGAGGAACAAGGAAATAAAGAACAGGAAGCATGAGATCCTCACAGTCACACTTCAGTTTCCATCAGGCCTGTCTACCATGAAAACAAGCACAACTGAAATGTGAACAGTATTATTTAGAATGCCTGCTTTTTGCCTTATTTGCCAACTTCTGCCCACTTTGGACTGATTGTAGGGCAATTAATAGTTTTTTCTAACTGAGACAGGTTTATAGGAAATAGTCAAGGAGGGAAGTGTTAAAAGAATAGATGATTCTCCAAATCTGTGGCTGAAATAAAAGACTTAGCCTTGACTATATTTCTTAAATGATAAAAACACAACTTTCTTTACATGGGGTTCAAAACACATGTCCTAGTCAGAAACTACTATTTTGGCCATGGGCTTAGCATAAGTTGCCAGTTCACCTAGGTTTGCCATGATTTATGTTTTATGAGCAGAGGACAATTTTTTAAGGTTTAGTAATTGTAGAAAGTTGTGTAACATCCAGTAATTCATTTCAGCAAGGCATTTCTGAAAGGTCAGAATGTTAGCTCAGTCACCGGGTCTGATTGGGATACAGAGCGGTGTGTCATCGGCGTAACAGTGGAACTGTACATTGAATTTGCAGATGATATTATCGAGGGGGAGCATATAGATGGAGAATACAATGGGACCTAGAATTTAACCCTGAGGAATGCCATAGATGAAGTTAGTGGGGGTTGAAACTGAGCCAGGCATTGCAACAGAGGACATGTTAACTGATTTTAACTGAGCTGAAACTAGCTTTTTGCACACTGCAACCAACAGTATGTACGATTTATCTTAACTGACTGTTGAGATAAATCAATCGACCGTCGAGGTTCGAACGTTGGTGATTTCTGAACAGAAACAAAACACCAAAACCTTAAACCAAAAATAAACCAACAAAGGAACAGCTTTTGTTTGAGGGATTCCAGAGATACTATGGGGGCAGTACTATAGCCACCCATCAGAATATGTTCCTTTTCCAATTTATTCCACCACCTTCATTTTTACCTCCACTTCCCCCTTCCTATATTTATTCACCCCTTCTTCTCTCTCCCCTGGCTCATCCCATCCCCCAGACAAATCAATTTGCCTCCCTCCCCTCTGCTCCGCTCTTCATGCCTGCACCCGCCTTCCCTTTTGTCTCACGCCACTATCTTCATTTTCAGCGACCTCACATCAATTTGAGCTTTACGCCGCCCTCCATCTCTCTCACACACACACACACACATACACACCCCATCTCCCCTTCCCCCTGTCCCACGTACTCCTTTCAAGGATCCATCGATTCACCCACTCCTTCTGATTACCACGCAGTTTCATTCAGGAGGAGGCCTCGGTGTGTTTGTGTGTGTTTGTGTGTGTGTGTGTGTGTGTGTGTGTGGTTGGACGAGGTGTGATGGGGTCTCTATTGCCCGCAGACTGGGGCAGGCAGAGTTATTTGGGTGGGGATTGTGTGTGTCTGTGTGGGGGGTCATTATGCATATAGGGTGACATTTGGTATAGAAGATGGATGGAGGGCTGGTGGATGGTTAGGGGGGGTGTGTGTGTTGTGGGCTCTTACTATGTGATTCGCACATTCAGCAAACAAGCTCCACCTCGCCCTTGCAAACGGAAAGAAATCAAGTTCTTTGTGACGATGCCCTGCATCTCTAATGTGCTGATGGAAGAGTAATGGGTGTAACTGGGGTTAAACACATCTACTCTGACGTTATTTTAAAATAACAGCTATTTTTAATATTAGTCACCCCTTTTAATGTAAATCCATAGCCTAAATATGCTTTTGAAGTTGTCCAATTTGGGTTTTAAATTTAGGGCAGCGTGACTGATCAATTTCAATAGTCTCACAAATCCCCTCAACATGATTTGAAAAATAAATCTATTTTACTGCATCATCTGGATTTTCTGTACCTTGTGTTATAAAATAAATACATGTTCATACACCATATCCAAATATTTGTATAATTTTAAGTGGGCAATTATAATAACAGGTGCTGATTTCAGAGCAGAAGTTCATGTTTACTTTTGTGATTTAATGGTATAAATCCAATTATGGAGCAAATCCATCTTCTTCCTTTAAGTTGTTGTGTGGCTCATAGGAATGACAGCCTGACGTCATTTCAGCAACAACACATCAAACATGTGAGCGTGACCGTGAGATGGCTCTCATGTGAAACAGAAGACAATGAACCTGCAGCAGCAACAACATCTGCACTATCATCGGTACATCACATCCTTAAGCACGATGAATGAACATGCTGAACGTTTTGCGAAAACTTTGCAACACCCCTTTCCGTCGAGTACCAACTTCAGCTGACGCATTGACACACTTCTAAGACAGCTTAGAGATTCTCCAACCACAAACATCTTTCAGAAACAATATAATAACAAGTTAAAGATGAGTATTCATATCAACGTCAACGGCAGGGCATGTAGATGCAGCGACCGGAAGCTTCGTCAAACTTTTTGGCTTTATTGGTGAAACATTAGTAAATGGTGTTCAATTGGATTTTTTTTGTAATGTTCGACTGGATCAGGAGACGCTGACCATGGTGACGCTCTGGCTTCACTGTGCCTTACAGCTGCACAGTTTTATTCAACCATACCAGCAACAAAAACTGATTGTCAGCCTCTTGTTGTGTTGCTCTAAACTAAACATGTCTGCAGGGTGTTGATCATGTGTAAGCAAAACAGATAAAGCCTGTATCTGTTCTTCCGCTGATATTTAAACCACAAGCAAAAATGGGTCAGTTAAGTTTTCTTTCAAAATAAGAGCTCCAAATCCAAGTTACCATCTAAGCCATCTTTGTCTTATTTCAAACTGAACAAGGGGGCAAAAAGGGAATACTCAAGGTAGGTAGATGTTTTATGTGGCGAGCAAAAAAGGGCAAGGGGAAACTAGCCTGACTAAATTCAGGCACTGCAGATGGATTCTACTCTGCAGTCAGGTAAATTGTGTCCCATCTTACAAAGTTAAATTTTAGTTGGACTCCCGATTGTTAACATCGTTAACATTGTTAAGCGTTTTCTGATATTTAGTTTTCTTTGGTATCTGTTAACAGTGATAAGTGAGTTAAATACCCAAGGCAAATCAGAGAGTTATGCCGGGAATCCACTGACTACGGCTGCGCCCCTATTTTGATGAGTCCATAGCCTGGCGTCAAAGTTATCTGGAAGCATCTCAGCAGTGGAGGGTGCAGCCTGCCCCACGTTACTGACTTGTTAATAATTTGTCATTTTCGTGCTTCTACTACCTTTTTCACAGCTCTACTGGAGCATTTCAGAATCAGAGCGTTTTGCCTGCCTGGTTTTGCTGATATGTTTAGATTTTGTTGATTTGGTAATCAGTGTTTGCATTTTGTGCTTCTACTATGATTAAGTATGCTGCGTGGTTAAATGATTTCTTTTAACGCACAGCCGTAAGTGATTTCTGAGTCTGTGGATTTTAGCCGTTAGAGCTACTAGTCATGTGAAGTAACCCTTAATAATGTTTACATCCTGCTATAAAAGTGAATAAAGTGTTATGTAAACTATGTTGCTAGACATGTTTGCATGTCTTGCATTCCATCAGCTATTCTGGAGTACAGCAGCTATCTTCAATCTGTGCTGGTCTGTGTGGGCATACAGCTCGATAAAATGCATATGAATGGAAACTAGTGAAATCTTGTGATTCAGCTCTCCTCCTCTGAATATGTGCCTAATTCTACCGAACGCAATTCAGTTCATCTTTTGTACTTTAATAAACCCACAATGATCTTCATTTAACAGTTTGAAGAACAGGCTGTGATCTTTTCTTGGTTTTGTTTCTTTACATGCTGCTTTACTGCCATACAGTAGCTACAGGGATATTCACCACAGCAATTGCAGTCATTATATGAGGGTTTTTTTGTTTTTAATGTGGAAATGATTGCTTACTCTGCTATTGGACACATACATAACTGTAAAGTGCATGTGTGATTTTCCCTTTCTTTCTTGCTCTGTTGTCATGGCTTTAAATAAATCCAGAGGAGCGGCGAAGGGAGGGGACGCAACAGCAACGTCAAGGCTCGCAGCGTGACGAACACAAACATGTTTCCACTGGACAATGGACCACGCCCTGAGGGAGGTGTCCTGCTACTGCAGCCTGGGTGTACTGCAGGTCTGAGTGTGTGTGTGTTTGAGTTGGTATTGAGTAAAGACAGGATGTGTGCGGTCGGTCACCAGCAGAGGAACGGCTTAACCTTCAGTCATCCTAAACCCCCTGCAAACACACACACAAGTTTCCTCTTCCTCTCTCTAGACTTGTGGCCTCTGGTGTGCAAACGCCTCCTCGATCACCCACTACAGCAGACACCATGTCTCCACAACATAACACAACAAAACAAAGAGATAACAACAAAAGGATGAGTTAACTTAGTGTTCCGAGCATTCCTACCAGTATGTGGTAACATGCTGTCATTTGCGTTGTCCTATTAACAAAAACAAAACAACAAAAAACAAAAAGAATGTTTCAAACCTGGATGATGTGACTGTTATCCAGCTGGGGAATGCTGGGAGATTAAATTTATCATCATATCCCAGAGGAGTAGTTGCTGAAACAAATTTAAAAAGGTCTATTTTTTGAGTACGTGGAAGCAAAAGTTGAAGTGTTGTTCAAAGCAAAAGTTGCACAAATCCCTGGTATTTGGAGAACTGACATGTGTTTACTTTATCCAACCACTGAAAAAAAGTGAAAAGGCATTCACCATCATAGTGGACTGGCAGTCTAAGATGTCTCTCATCCAACAGATCAGGTTTAAGTCCATCTGTGCTCCTTGTCTCAGGGCACCCCTCACTCTCTGGGTGCAACTAAAGACATCATAAAATGATCTATTTACCTATAAGGCCAAGACACATTTGACATATTTGCTTCGACAACCCACACAACCGAGCCTTCTTTCCATCTCCGCTACATCTTGTCCATAACCCAGCATCCCTGTATGAACCTCTCACATCTCACGTCATCCATCAGGAGTGTGTGGCAAGAGCAGAAGGAAGTGGCACAAAACTTAACCTGCGTCATTTCCTGTCCTGGAGACAGAGAAGTCACAGCGATGACAGCAGATGTGACAGCTGCAACACTCTGCAAGCGTTTCCGGACAGGCCACGCGAGGAAGAGCGAGGGAGCTGGCAGAAAAACATGTCAGCGACCGTGACAGGCTGAAGCTCTGGAGCCAGGCTCTGGCAGCTGCTGGTTTTGCTTTGCTTCTATCTTTCATGTGATCTGGTTTATTCACAGAGGGTTTCATTTCAGATAACAGATGTGTGCTAGAGGAAAAAAGAGCGCTAACTGGCTAACTACTGTGCTTATGTACAGTTAATGTTCTTCAGTTTTTGCAGCTAAAAACCTGGATAACAGTCGTACTTAGCGAATAAAGTAATTCAGTCCGAATGAAATAAAATCCAGCTTACAACAATTTTGCAAGCGTATTATTAACCCGCAACATCAATCAAGAAACACATAAAAGATGGGGAGTTGTCGCAAAATAAATATGGCGACATACACAGTACAAGTGTCGGCTGTAAATGTTATTTGCACAGTACAAAATATTTTAATAAAAATACCAAGTCAAAAACTCTGTCAGCAGCATTGTGTTTCTTATGACTTATAAGACTCAGAGAGCCAAACATGAGCATCTGCGTCATTGTTTCTGAAGTCCTCCACTTTTGCCCATCCGCACTAAAACACTCTTCTGAGTTTTGAAGAGAAAAACGAGTATTTTCAAACTTCCATGTTTTAGGTTTCACTTTCGCCGTTTTAGTCTGCAAAGGTGAGGTGCAAATGTAGCAAAAGGTCTTTTAAAACGTAAACTCAGTAGTGTGGATGGGGCCTCAATCCCTTGACCGGCAGGATAAATCTGGGTGTGCAAAATAAAACAAACAGTGCTTGCCCTCCTTCATTTACCACTGAGGTGCCCTTGAGCAAGGCCAATAACCCTAATTGCTCCAGTGGAGCTGCTCAGTGACCAGGCTGTGATCGTACTCTGCAGCTTCAAGGTGTGAATGTGTTGGATTGTGATCAGGACCTTCCTGCAAATGAGAGGTTGGTCTCAATGAAGCTGCTGAATAAATAAAGATAAAATACATTTTTTAAAAATAGTACCAACTTTCAATCACAACAAATAATCTTTCGCAGATGATATTGTTTCAGTCTATTTTGTAGCACCACTAGAAAGCAGAAGGGATGTGGATGTGGCAGGAAATGTGTGAGCGAAGGACACAATATATAGAAGGTCACGCCGGATCGAAAAATGTCTAGGAATTTTAGAATAATTGCCGGTTAAAAGCTGCTAATAAAATTGACTCTCTTAGAAGGAGTGCGAATGACATACTAATGCATAAGCTGGAAGTAATGAACCCAAGCTTCCATCCACGCCTCTTAAGAAATGTAAAATGACAGCTGAATAAACAAAACATCACTAAGGTTTCTTCTGCTTGTTTGTCATAAGTAAAAGTTCTGTGGACGACTAAAGCAACACAGCAGCTAAGGCGCATTCTGCGGCTTCTGCCAGACTCTTTTAAATTCCTACCAATAACCATTAGTCAGACTGTGAGTCAGACCAGATTGGCTGTAAGCCCCCTCTTGCTGACATGTACTGTACGCACTGTATATTTCCTCAGGGCAGGCTGATGTGTGTTCTTACATGCCAAGTACCATAACAATAGCAAAGGTACATTAAAAAACTAACATTTTAAAGAAGTTCACTCGGCTTCATATGATTCCCTCATTTCAGTGGTGTGTTTGCATATTTTATACTGAATCATAGATTTCTCGGCGGTTTCTCTCCTCAGCCTGCTAACTGCTGTTATTAGGGATAAATTAATCATTAAATGCACTTGAATTTACAAACAAAGCAGATATTATCTTGATATATCTTCTTTTGGATGTTAGGCAGACTATTCAACATCCTATTTAAAAACTAACTTTGGATGACTTTGCTTTTTATTTAAGTAGAAATGCAGTAGAAATGCACAACAATAAATAACTGAATAAAAGCATGTCTTTACGCACCATGCTGCTCCCTTTAAGTCTATTTTTCTTAACTTATCGGCTACATGGTGAGTAACACCTAAATATTATTGCCAACATGAGCCAGAAGGCACAACGTTGCCCTACCCGACGGCGTGGGATAAAAGCAGCCCTCCTCCAGTCTGACATTATCTGGCTCCGGTATGGAAAGTGTAACTGGATTCCTCAGAGATGCTCTCTGTTCGCCTCTGGAGATCAGTCACATTACTCGGCATATCATTCACTGCAGGGCTGTGATCATCAGACCAGGCTGAGCACGGGTCAGATTTATTCTGTTTGCATCAACAGCAGCGGATTAAAGAGCTGAGTCACTCCTTGGCCAGACTTCGGTTCCTCTCTCCGTCTCCACGCAGGCTGATTCTTCCCTCTGTAATGTTCCCTCAACCCTGTGTCACTGCTCTGAGATACATTTTTAAAGCTCCCCACAAATGCAAACAGAGACATGATTTTCTTTCTTCAAAGTTACACAGAACTATAATCCCATGTAGGGAAAATACCACTACAACGTGGTTCTTGTTGTTGCAGTTTGGCTCACTGAAAAAACTTCTAAAATGAGATCTAAGAGCACAACATTCCTAAAACAAAGACTGACGGGGAAAGAAACAAGCAGTTTGATCTGACGGGTTGTGAACAAATTATCTCAAGCCCCAAAATGTCAGTAATAATGCCTCGCAACACAAACCGTGCACCCACAACCGTGTCAAAGCTGAACCAGAAAGCCTTTCTGCAAAATGCAATTAACTGGAAAACGCCAGAGCGGGACAATGCCGCGGCACGTATTAGCATGTTTGATTCTATTCGGCCAAATTTATTCCCCGATATGGTTCTGATAATGAAATATGCCCGATCGGCCAATACTTATCAGATCAATAATTGTCATGCATCCCTAATGAGATACGGCCTAAAATGGTGGATGTGGGGTTGCGGTGGGTTATGAGGAGGCGAGAAGGCTACGGCAGCTTAAATAGGCGCCTTGTATGGAATTTGCTGGAATGAATGCCAAGAGAGGAAAGCTGACAGCTCAGCTGATTCGTCTGTGGTGTGCTGCTGAAGATGGCTGCTATCAGCTGATATGCTCCTACCTATCAGCTAACAGATAATTGTCTTTTTCATGGCCGATACCAAACTGGTAAGTGATTATTTGTTCACATTTTTGTGAAGAAGTTGAAGAAGTTTCACATGGTCACGTGTGCTGCTGTGGCGGTAGATGAGCTAATATCTCGAGTCAGCTGTTTGCAGGCATCAACACAAGTCATCTTTTCAATAAGAGCCACAGGTAACTTTTTCATGTTTACATTAGATATTTGCTGTTATTACAAAGAAAAAGTGCAGTGTTGCTCACATTGTTCTTATAAAATGAGTTTTGATGTGTTCATACATTCTTTATGTTCAGCATCTTCCAACCACCTGGCTCACAGTCTATGTTTACGTCCAATCTGCCACTTCAGTCTGACCCAAAATGACGAGTTCTGCACCCCCGCCAGTGTTGGGCAGTAGCGTCGCTACAAGTAGCGCCGTTACTAGTTTAACTACATTTCTCAGTAGCTTGGTGGTAGCGTCGCTATTTTCTGAATCAAATAGCTTTTCAGTAGCGAAGCTCTTTTATTGGCCGAGTGGCCGGTAGCTTCCACACACGCTACATTTTCCCAAGCATTTCTGATGCATCAGTAAGTGACACCGCCGCCACACACAGACCTGTATGTGCAGCCGGCAGAAGCGCTTCCGTGTGATGGTGACATCACGTACCGATCCTTGGGCTGATGTTTGCGACTTTGCTGCAGGGAATGAGACACGTCGCGATGGAGTGTCTCTCTCTCTCTCTCTCTCTCTGCCGTGAATGTTTAGGTTGCAATGTTGCCACAAAGTCACATATAAACTATAAAAAATATAGAATTAATTAATAATCAATTAATTGAATTTATTAATAATATGATAATTAAGTTGCTTTATACAAACAACAATGGTTCTCAGTTTGTTGCATGAGGAAGTACATTTAGCAGCAATGATATGGCAGTAAGTAGGAGAGTTTCTGTGTCTGATTTAGCTCTCACACATTGGAGCAGGTTTTTAGTCTTTCTTCTATTGCTACTGTGGAATGAAGTTGGTTCAATATAAACTAGGCCTATGTTGTGTGTGAGTGTGTGTATATAAATATTTATATAAATGACCTAACTATATACTATTAAAAAAATAAAAGTAGCTTAGATGTAACTAAGCTACTTTTGCCACGTTGCTGTAGCTTAGCTTGCTACATTTCACTGAGGGGTAGCTTCTGTGTAGTGAAGCTTCATTTAATGTCGAGTAGCTAGTAGCTTAGCTCACTACATTTTCCAAGTAGCTTGCCCAACACTGACCCCCGCTCACAATAATTGGGGGTTGACCTGCCGGGTAATATCTGATAAATGAAAAGTAATGGTTGGTTTGGCTACACAGCTGAGGATTAGTGCAGATCGCCTGACTAACCGGGTGAAACAAGTGTTTGAAAATGTTCCTTTATCTATTGAATTTGAAACAAAAAACTCGAGGGGAAGTGTTGACCAAGAAAGTCGGCCAAGAAGGTTTTGCTGAGTATTTCTTTAAGATTACAATCTGTCTGCTGCAGGAAACGTAAGATGTCACTGTCAAGGGAAGTCATGACAAAGCAGTAGGCAGCACATACAATGAACTAATGTCCCTCTGCCAAACCTGATGGGAAAATTCAAACGGGAAATGCAACACTGTGAAAATGTATCAAACATCACAGGCTCCGTGTTTCTGCCGACCACATGGACTCTCCTTTGTTGTGGAGCTCCTGTCTGCAGCAGCTAATGGGCAGAAACAATGACAGCTGTTTCTGATGAGACATTTCCTCTGGTTAGAAAGAACATTACCACACGCACACATAGATCACATGGTACTGCCGTTATCGCATATAGCTTAGAGTTAACAACATGAAACATGAAATACCCTGCAAGGAACCAGCTTTCAGGCTTACTGATAAAACATTTGTAGATACCATATGGATTCATCATGCAAAATAAGGGGAAAAAAAGGTTTGGAATTGCAGACTTGGAGCTAATTAACATTTATAGAAAAATACAGACACTGCTGTTAAAAGTAAGGTATCGTTCATTCCAAGAGATTATTTTTTTGTTTTTCTTGCAAAATCCCTGACCGCCACTTCACACCCATACATGAGGTAGAGCTTCATGGAGCTTCACAGAGCTGCAGAGCTGACGAGAAACTCACAGAAACAGATGCAGACACAGTCACAACAGAACAGAATAGGAAGCGCAGATCATGTGTCTGCATGGGTGAAACCACAGCAGCTCAGGCCTGAGGAGAGACACTGAGGACGGTAAGCCGACACCTGAGAGCTCGACAGCAGAAGAGCCTCATTACACAATGAACACAACAGGCCGACTGTGTGCTGTGACTGTGAGCGTCTGAATGCTGTCTAGAGGTTCGTTTCTAATTGTGTGTGTCTGTGTGATAATATGTTGAGCTGCAGTGTGTGTGCGTGTGTGTGTGTGTGTGTGTGGCAGTTAACAGAGGCTCTGTGAACAGTGTCTTTCTTCACATGGTAGCCTGATCTCCAGAAAACACCACCTGTTCAGCACCGGCCGCTTATCTAGAGCTAAATAACAGCTGGCAGGAAAACTACAAACAAAAAGCCACGGCAGTTACGTTTGGATTATATGCCAAAGTTGAATTAATAAGTGTCTAACCAACACATATTTAGATTTGGCCTCTTTATCCAGCATTTGGTATGTAACATTCAAAAATCGAATTTTCATTATTACACCTGGCTGTGTGGCTTACAGACAGATGTTAGAAACTGGACTGCTTAGGGACTTAGGAAAGAATTAAGTTATGCATTTCCGACATTAGGAGGGATAGGGAATAAAAAATGACTAGTCAGTTAGCGTGATCAGCAAAAGCATGCACAAATGAAAAAAAGAGCACCACCTACCTCATAGCTCATCTACTAGATACTTTGGTACCAAGTCGATGCAAAATTTCTGAAAACGTGACGATACTCTTTTTCCTACAGTACCGGTGTGAACCAGGGATAAGACAGGCTGAAGATGGCAGCTGCAGCAAAAGCTCCGCCTCGATTCATCAAAAAGAAAAATCAGTAAAAGTTGTTTAATATTTAACCATCTTCCGTTTTTGTGGCTGTTAGCTCTGTGTCAAAGCTTTGATTTCTCCCAGTTTTGGGATCTGCTGGAGAGCTAATTTAGGCAGAAGTTTCGCAGTTTTCATCAACACAAAATCACCAAAAATGTTAATGCAATTAGCAGCGCAGAGAACTTAATGTCTGTCCAATGCGCCTGTCAATATAGGCGGAGTGAGGGGCCATCTTAATACAATCCATTTCAATGGTCAATAACCTTTTTTCCAACATATAAAACTCAAACCACTGCCACTTTAGATAGTGACCAATAGTAAACATTTCACACCTGTGACTTTGTAATAATAATAATAATAATGATGATAATAATTATGCACAGTGCAAGGTTGTAATTTCAACAGCTTACTCATTTATGAATATATTGAAATCAAACCACCTCTTAACTTTTTTAGAACATCCATCCTCTCACAACTTTCACAGCAGTTAGTTCTTTTCAATGTTCAAATGTTTTTATTAAAGTAAAGGAGATTTATTGTTTTGTTGTTTTACTAAGGCTACCTTCACCCTGCAGGCTTTTATATGTCCGATTTTTTCCCCGATACGATTTTTTTTTTGTTTGACAGTTCACATTATCGCGTAAATGTGGTCCTTCAGTGTGAACTGTCCGCGGCCTGAAAGTGACCCGCATGCGCAGAACAATAACAGGAGGTCACACGCAGCAGCACGCTGTTACAGAGGTTAGCTCCGATTGGCTCACAGGAGACTCACGGATCACGTTTCTCCCGAATTATGACAAGCGTTCACAACTTTCTGTTGTTTTCTTTACGGTTTCTGGCGCTGGACGCAACTCCCTCCGTCTCTCTCTCCCCACCGTGTCCGCTCGGACCAGTATGCACCTAACTCAGAAGAGCTCGCGGCCCGGTGGGTTTCAGGTGTAAGAAAGGGAATTTTTGAGCAGATGATAGCGAGGTCGAGGAGGAAGAGAGCCACATGCATAATAATGACTGTTGTGAAAATGTTTTTTGCTCACCGCGGCTCATCAGATCAGATCAGATTTGGGTCACTTTGGCCTGCAGTCTGAACGTAGCCTATCGAATTTGGTGTTGAGCATTGTGGAATTTCCCTGGCATTGGTCTCCACTACTAAGTTTTTAGTACTGTGCCATTGCTACATCTACCTACACTCCGAGGAAGACAACGCCTCAGTGGACACACTGAGGGATGGAAACGCCACTTGGAAAGTGAACTGCAAAAACACACGAGAGGGAGAGAGAGAGTGAGAGAAGGTAAGACTGTACTTAAGCAAATAATACTAATCTGGGCAGGGAAAGTAAATACTTACATTTACCTTAAAAACCTGCCACTGCTGTGCTCTTGAGCAAGCCATTTGCGGGAAGGTCTGCTAAATCTCTTAAGCTCTTTTTGCCAGCACTGCCCAGATTTACACTTTTACACTGTGACCGCTGAATCTGCTCAGTGCTGCCAGAGTTATTCCCTGCTGCCTGTGCGTCTTGCTCATGGGCACCTTGGCAGTAGCTGTTAATGCCAAACAGATGGTGACTCAATCACCTCTCCAGGGATTTAAGATGGAAATTTCCCTGCTACTGGTCCGCTTCTTCTCTGACCTTTGGGCTACTGTTGCACCCGTAACTCAAGACACATTTCAGTTGGGTTAAGCTGGCAAGTGTTCGATGCAGCACACGAGGCATTGTGGCCAATATAGGTCACCTAATATCAACACACCTAATTTTATACCGATCTCCCATGGTCCATTTGGCCTCAGCGGACCAGATGATTAAAAGCCTGGAGCCGTTTATTACTGTATCTGGTGTGTTTCTAGGCGCAACGAATGCCATCAGGGGCGGCAGAGGTGGGTGCCAGCTTTTGGATAACAAGTCAGGACAGCAAGCTCATGAATCTTTCGCTTGCACCGGGAACACAAAAGCCCTGCTCTGCCCTGCGGTGACACACAGAAAGACATGCAAGCTTTCTTTTTTGTAAGAACGCATCTGTACATGTGCACACAAGCATTCACCCACACCTACTGTCGGACTTCCTTTTCTCTCTCTCAAAAAGCTCATGACTTGCCCCAAGCATTAGTTTGTCCATTTCCCACATTACAGCAACAAAAAGCACAGACATGCATGCATACCTGCTTATTATACTTGTAAGGCCGACTGGCTTTATTCCAGCTCTGAACTTTATTACTACATGGTTCACTCTAAAGGCAAGTGCTATAACTTTACTGACAAAATGTCCACTCTTTAAAAGGGATTTCCCTCGTTCTTCTAACCTTAACAAAACACTGTATCCCCCTAAGAATAGAAATGCAAAACAACACAAATACAAGACTTAACCTACACAACACACTGAGAACAGGACACATGAACAAAAGTTTGAAGTGAAACACTTGTAGACTTCTTACAGATGCAGGTTCAGCAGGTTAGGCTGTGCGTGGAAATGAGGAAACTAGAGGAGGATGAATTATTATACAATCCCAGAGTAATGTCATTGTACAAGCAAAATGTGTCAGAGGTCACATAGAGCTAATGGCAACAAAGATATGAATGAGGTCACCCACTAAAATACTACATGGGCAAAAACATCATGATGATAACAGCATTGCGAAGGTTTGATAGATTTTACAAGTAACTTTCTGATGCATGTGGTCTGTACAACCTACATAATTTGTACTTGTCATGAACACAATTAAAATCTAGCACAAACGGATGCAATAATTACACAAACGTGCACTTGCCGGACTTACAGTAATGTGTTAAGAGATCCTAGAAGATTTGTTTACTTGTCCAAGTGGTGAACAGAAGGAGAAGGATGGAGGAGGGATGTTTGCCCTTTTGTTTGGTTTCAGTGATTTTGGATCCAGAGGACTTGACTGAGTCAGAAGTAAAGGTGGGTAACGCGAGGAAGAGAAGTGAAATGAGAAGACGACGGAGGGAACAGAGAGCACGAACATGCAAATTGCGGATCCTGGTGTGAAAGCTCTGGCTGTCGTGTCATAGGAGCTGTGGTTGAATTATCGCTCGATGTGGTGATAATTATCTTAGAAGATGACAAAGCCACGTGAGGATGGATATTACGTGTTGAGGTGGGTAACGGTGTGTTTATGAATGTCTACATTCGCTTTCTGTGTTACATGCCAAACAGCGAACATGCTCAGACATGTTACAAGTATGCCCTGAAAACTCACATGCATCCATAACATTCATATAACAGGCCATGTCTATTTATTCTTTCTTCTGAACTCAGCATCAGTGGGTAAGACACATTCATTTTGGGAGACCTGGGTTCAGTTTCCCACTGTGACACATCCACCAGTGTGTCCCTGAGCAAGACATTTAACCTCTAGTTGCTCCAGAGGAGTGCAACCTCTGACATGAGCAATGTAGAGCACTTTTGTACACCAACATCACATTCAACATCTAGCTCAAAACCAAAACAAAATCACTCACTTCTATATCCCAAGAAAGTAAAAACAAAACTGCAAATTCTCAAGTAATTCAAAAGCTATTAAGCTATTGTGTATAAAGATATTTAGGTCTCCATTTTAAAATTTGCACAGGCAGCTGTATCAGCATCTACTCCAGACATTCATGACACAGCTCTTAAACTGAGTGGAGGAGGAAGGTAAGACCTCAGTGTTGTTGAAGCCAGAGAGAGAGAGAGCGAGAGAGATAGTAGGGAGATGGTTTCTTGGATCAAAATAGATCAAAATCACTTGTGAGCATCGTAATTACATTACGGCTTCCACTCTGAAAGTGCATATAGAGTCTGAGTGCACACAGTAACACGGGACACGAGCCAGTGCTTCGATAACATATTGCAAGACACTGTACATAATTTGTTCCCTTGTAAGCCGTATATAGACTGAATGAACAGAGCTGCTGTGCGTGTGTGCTTACTTGCATATCTAGAAGACTCTGTATGAGATGACTGTGCATGAGCGTGTGTTTGCGGAAATGGGTGGGTAAGGAAGGCTGGGCTGGGTGGGGGTTAAGGACCCCCTGTTGTAGCTATGGTGAGGTTGCTAACAAGAGTGGCTTGTGACTGAGCAAGCACAGCATTCATTCTGTCCAGCTCACAGCCTGTGATATATGCATAGTCCTTCCACTGCTTTTATAAGTAGTGTTTTGTTTTTTTCCAATGCACCATAACAGAAGTTACACCTACATACAACCAGGTCTGTTCTGTGATAAGGAAACTCAAAAGCTACTGATTTCACCGCAGTGGGACTGACCATCCAAGGAAGGTTAAAATCAAGGCCAGCTGGACTTGGCTGAAGATACTTGAAGACGTTTCACATCTCATCAAAGTGGCTTCGTCCCCCAAGCATTAAGTTGTCCATTTCCCACAGTACAGCAACAAAAAGCACAGACATACATGCATACCTGCTTATTATACTTGTAAGGCCGACTGGCCTTACTACGACGAGTGCATGATTCATTTACTGTCAGAAACTTCTGACAAAAATGAAACGAGCATTTAATAGGCACCATTATTCATGTACTGCTCTGTTTTGTTGCTGGAGAAACTGTTTAATCTCTATATTGTGAACAGATACTGTAGAAAAGTAACTGGAACGGGAGTTTCTTAGCGGCAAGACTGAGCGTCTTTATTCTTCTTATTGAAATCTATCTATCTAATCTATCTTAATGCAGTGCCACTTTTCGGAGTCTGCATCTGGGTGTGGCCTGACACAAACTGTCCAAACCATCCACAATCCACGTGCTAATATAAAACGATAAAAATACCCCCTGGATTCTGCCACCTGTATATGTGTTTCTGGGTCCTGGAAAGGGCTGCAGGCAATAAACACCTGCCTGTAACAATCCACAGTGACACAGGAGCACAGTCAAAATCACACGGCAGGTTAGTAAAGAAAGGTCTCCTGAGCAGGACACAATCTTTCTGTGTGATTTTTATGTATTTCCCCATGGCTCCCATTCAAAACTTTCATCACATTTATGTCAGTATTTTGGTTGGTCACACCTAAAATATGGCGTAAATTCAACACGTCACTCACTGTGGTAAAAGGTCAACGTGAAAGCCAAGGAAACCAGCAAACTACTGGTGGCTGTAATTTATCTCAAACGAGACACACTATCTAAAACACCAGACATACAGGGATTGGGGTACTGATGACAAACCCTTTACAAAATAGGGGGGAAGCTCATTGTGAGAGCTTCAAATCCAAAAGCAGTGAGTGATATTTCAGGCTGCTAGGTTGGTGTAAGCTAGGTGCCCTTGAGATGAAAAAGGTGGGGATTCTCTGTCCAGACACACTATACTGATGTCAGTATATGGTGAAGGAGATATTAGAGAGACGCTGACTTCCTCACAAGCATCTTTACAAAACAAATCCTTCCCCAAATAAAACTGTAAAATGCTTCAAAAGCCATTTAAAATCAAAGCCCTGTCTCCCCAAAACCCAGACGCTGCCACAGACACAGAAAAACATCAGCAGGACAGACCAGGCTAGCCTGACACAGCAGATTTTGCAATCCTGTGCTGCCAACTGAGCTGCCTCTCACTCTGTTCCATTAAAGGGGAAACCAGACAGACCATATGGGGTGGAGGGGGCAGAGAAGGTGAAGAGCTGGAAGTGAGGTGATGGAGGAGAAAAGCAGGGGTGGGTGCAGGGCCGGCTGGGTGTGGAAAGGTCTGGGTGGCCTTGTATCAGATGCATTAATTATTGATCAGCTGGGGGGAAAGACAAACATGCGCACTGAAGACACCGGTGGGTGAAGGTGGTGAAAGTCGAGTGAGAATCTCTCTTTTTAGGCAACTGATTCATTGATTACATTTGTGCATTTTGCCTGCGCATGCAATAACACACATACACGACTCTGCACCCCCGTCCTTCATCTCTCTCCCCATGTCCTCTCCATCTCCCGCCTGTGTGTCCAATTGCAACCTGTCCCAAATGAGCTAGGGGAGATTAGCGTCGCCTTGCTTGACTGCAGCTGCTCTTTGCACATGGCACACTAATCTCAAGCCCTGGAGGTTGACGGGGTTATTATTTTCATTTTCTTCAAAAGCACAGTAAAGGCTAATGGTAACATATCCCTCCTGCTCAAGGTGACAAATAGACGCCCTCTGTTTTTAATTATCTACTTACATGGTCCGGGTTCCTCTCGTTCCCAGGCAGTGCCGTGCGTAAAGACATGTTCGTCCTGAGTGCGCTTCGCCGTCCAAGAGGAAATAAAGAAGTGGGTTTGTGCTCACACTGGGTTAAAAAAAACACCCCAGATTGGCCTGGCTGTCAGTCACACCGGGCTCTGTGTATCGGGGGGGAAAAAACAGCTACACTTCTCATACAATCCTCATTGTCACAGTCCGTGAAGGCAGCACGGATCACCAAGACCCTGATCCAGCTTAAAATGATGCGTAAAAAACCCCAAAGTGGTTCGCTACATCCACCTCATGTCTGTCTGTGTGGTGTTGTTGGTACCAGCACAGCCTCGCGTGAAGGAAAATCAACACCCCAGCCCAGACTGAACCCCCCCCCACTCTCCACTTGGCTTTTCAGTCCCCCCCCCAATCCTTTCCCAGACGCTATCGTACCATTATGGTGGATGCTGGCTGGGTCGTTATTAATAAAACAATCCCTTTGGTCACCGCTTTCCTGTAAGCTGCATCCTCTTCTGGTGAGAAAATAAAAATAACGCAACCATCGGGGCGACTTATAAGGGTTAAACAGAAGGACGCACAGCCTTGGTCTCTGCGCGACCACCGCGGGTTGGAGTTGAGAGAAGAAAGGGGGAGTTTCTGCCCCCCCTCGTTTGCTAGCGAATATTTTTCTGGGTGACAAACGTCAAAAACCGGTGGCTCTCACGCAGAAATGGTCACGAAAACAGAAGCAGGAACCGTATAAGACAGCATTTGAAGACGGCGAGAGATATATGTGCCAGGCCCTGGAATTTAAATCAATAGCAAGCTGCGGTTGAATTAAAGAAAGCAGCGGATGTGCAGCCTCCCTTCCAACCAGTCTCCGGTTCTTCCCCTCAGTCCAGTCCGATCTTTAGCGCCTCTCATTCGGTGTGACTGTCACTGCGTTTGTTAGGGGAATAAAAAGTCTCCTGCGTCGGAACACGAAGATGTGTCGGAAACACAACATTTGCTTTCCGTGAACGCGAAAGAAAACAGCATCCCCACCTCCACCTCCCGAAAAAACACACAGTGACAAGAAAACGAGGGAGGGTGAGGGACGTCAGCGGCAATAATAGGCCGGGTTGCGTCGGTGCTGCTTTCAAGGAACTCCAAGGGAAATCAGTCTTCTGAGTTTCTGGAAGTAGCAACGAACACCTGCTTGAATTACAATCCAGTTTTAAGTGAAGATGTCTTACTTTTTAGACAGTTTTATGTGCACATAAACAACAATAAAGGGCTCCAGTTTACTTTCCATGACAATATCTCTTGAATTTCATCTCCTGGAAAAACAACATAGGCACATTTCTTTCTTCTAAAATATCATTATCGCCTCCTGGTGGCAACAGACATAAAATGTGGCAGTTTGCAGCTGGGAGGATGACATAGGGACATGACCCTTACCACTTTTTGAAATTGGCGATTTTGTCCGCGTCACTTCTTCAAAACAAGGTAGGTTTATTTTACACATTTCACACATGTCACAATACAACAGGTTGTAAAGTGAAATTAAGTTTAACTCCCTTCTGCTACGTAGCAGACAATATACAGGGATACAAAAGCAATCAAAAATGGTAAACAGAAATTAGCTACACGGAGAAGCGCTGAGGATGAATTTTAGTTTAAAAGTCTGATCGTTTGGGGTGAAAAGCTGCTCTGCAGTCTGGTGGTGCGGCAAAAGAAACTTCTATATCTCCTCCCAGAAGGCAGCAGGCTGTGGCTGGGTGGGTACTGTCCTTTAGTATCCTTTAGGCTCTGCAGGCACCTCACCGATATCACTGATGCTCGGGAGATGGTTACCAAATGATCTTCTAAGCAGTTTTAATCACCCCCTGCAGAGCCCTCCGGTCCTGGGCCTTGCACATCCCACGCCAGTTAGTGATGTTTCCGCTCAGGATGCGTTCTATCGCTCTTCTGTAAAAGCTGACAAGAACTTGAGAAGGGAATTTTGCCCAAATTTCTTTAAGAAATACAGTTCACCAGTGTAGAGATGTGAGATGACCATGTCAGGTTCTTAGTGATGTTGATTTTTGGAAGCATTTGTTAATAACTAATGAAAAAGCTTTATTTGCACAATAAGAAAACACGCAATGCAGTGTAAATATGGAGGAAACAAATGCCTGAATGTGCAAAAAGTTTTGAACCTGAGCAGAAAACCTGCTGAAACACAGGAGCTATTAAAAGTCCAGGAGTTTATAACTAAATTAAAATGAATTAATTTATCACTGAGGTGAAAAGATGCAACATGCACATTTACACAACAGACGCAAAGAGGAGGGAAGGCTAAGCATGTGTGCTGACTGCGCAGGGATTTTATTCAATTAGAAAAGGTTATCTACAGGAGAAAACATTTAGCAGCAATGGCCACAAGCTACATAATGTCTAGAAGCCTTACTGCATAATATTCTATTTATTTTTTACATTGTTATCTGCCACAGGAATTTTGTGTTTCCCTTTACAGAGAAAAACATTTCCACCCAAAAATTGGTGCTAAAAGTTTCTCCAGAATGGAGAACATTTTAATGCTCAAATTGTTCTGTCCAGCAGAACCCCTACTAAAACATAGTGTTCAAAATAGTGTTGAAATATGTTCTTGGCTTGTTCTTGTGAACCCAAAATTGTGTACCGTCACATCCCTAACCTGAGCCCTTATGTCCCAACCACTTTTCAACACAAAGTGACGCCCTTGGCTTGGGAGACAGTTTATTTCAGAAACATGTTTTTTATATCTGATGAAATTGTCTTTACATCCTGACAGCAATCAATAAGTCAAGTGCTCTACACAAAAAAAAAATGGTATGTGTGGCTGTTGCAGGACTAAATTAAGCATAGCCAAGCATTTGCCTACTTGCCTGCGCTTTGCCCATGCACTAACTGCACATGAAAATGTGTTTTGGGGAGGGGCTTTGGGCTGCGGGGGGGTGGTTTGGATTTTTCTGGTTAGATACTTTCAAAATGTTGTTTTCTTGCTGGTTTCTCCAATGTTGCTGTTTAATGCTACCAGCCTTGAGTTATCCAAAGATTATTTTTCTTTTTCCTAATATTGTGTAATATTGGATTAAGATTCAGTATGCCAGACCAGTTTAGCTCTCAGATAGTATACGTTTCATGTTTCTGTTTTTGCTTTTAAAAAGAAGATTAAGAAAAAAGAAACATAATTCGTCTGTCACCGACCCTTCTCCCTGTAAACGCACAATCGCTCCATTCATGCGGCCATGAAGCAGTGTGTGTGTGAGACCTCCTACCAGGAAATCTGCTTCAGCCTCATCTGTGTTTGCTGGCTTCAGGATTAGTATTAAGAGTATTAAAGACAATTTAACTAACAGTTATTCACACCTTAGAAGAGTAATTAAAGCATGCCTAATTACCACAGTTGTTAGCACTAACAGAAAAGCACAGTGGTATTATTCAATGTTGTAGCTCCAGATCGCATTTTTACATTTCAAAGTTACATTTTGAAAAACAGAACTAAGATGTGTGATATGATGTCAATTTGCAGCACCAATACAACCCTGGATGACAAGGCTTTGTATTACACTACAGCCCAGAACTTTTTTTTCCTTTTTTGCTAATGCTAAAACATGGAATTCTGAATGAACAAATGGACATCTGACAGATATCATACAGTTCTCTTCAGACTGTGAAGCTCTGGGTTCTATAAATACGTAATATGCATATGAACAAGCAGCTCCTGAACTGCCTCATATTCTGTCTAATTCATCACAGTATTACAGATTTTTAATCAGCTCGTTCACAGTTGAAAAAAATCAGGACAGATACGAGAGGAGTGACACACACATTTATGTAATTTCTGAAAACTCATGAATTCTACATCTTTAAGAATCACGCACATATTTCACAACGGGATTCAGAATCTAATGATCTAATCTTATGAATCTGTAGGGGGAAGCTGTGGTGTAACTGTGACTTTTCTGTCACATATTCTGTCCAACAAAACCAAAATTGTTTCCTGCAAAGGTAAAGAATTTGACTTTATTAAGCATTTATGGTATTTAGGGATCTTTATGTCTTGACATGAAACAGGGATTCAGCTCTTGACTTGTGACCTGTAAAATGCATAAAAGCTAGTTGTATGTCAAGAAGCTTTGCACACACACACACACACACACAGCCGTGTGTCACTATCTTCGTGGGGACCGGTCATTGACATGGCGAAAGGGTTTAGGGCATGCACTAACATTAATCATCACTACTACATGCCTAACCTTAACCTTTACCCTTACTCTCACCTAAACCCTAAAACCAAGTCTTGACCACCAAACAGCCCTTTAAACTTGTGGGATCCAGCATTTTGGGCCCCACAAAGCTGTCTGACCCCACAAGTACAGTGGAATCCTGGGTTGATGGACCCCATGAATATAGTAAAACAAGCCTACACACACAAATGCCACCATTATATTACGTTGCACTTACTATTTACTATGGTTGATTGAAGTGATGGAGTGGTGAAGTGGACAAAAACTCAAATTATATTTTAGTATTAAATTGTTAAAGTTTAAAACCCTAAAAACAAGGCTTGGCTAAGCATGGCTACACATATCTTGAGTACTTGGATTCATATATTTTTGATTTATTTTATTTAAGACTGAATTAAAAATTAGAAAAACAAGTCTTACCTGGACTGATCTGGACCTGTTTGAGCGAACCCAGGGCCTCATCCTTCCCTCGCACCCCTACTTCCTGTTTAAGACCTTCAGTGACCTGAACTCCCGCAGACCGAGTGGCTGACGCTGGAACGAGCAGGTGAGCAACACACAAGCAGATTCGCTGTCATCCCTCTGAGAACAGAGGCAGAGAAAGAAAGAGATTTACCAGGAGAGCAGAGTGCTGCTGCTGAAGCGGCGAGAGAATCGATGCTGGAAAGAACAACCAGAGCAGCGGTCCATATTTCCATGGACTGCAGAGCCTGTTCTGAACACAATGTTACACAGGCATCATTAGCATCACTGTCCAGTCTGCTGTATATAGACCAATTAGAGGGGGAAAAAAACACTGGGTGGAATCGTCAATACATTTAATGGGCTATGGAAAGGGAAGAGAGGAGTGTGAGTCTGCTCCTGTTGTTTTCTACATTTGGGATGGTGTGTTTGTGTACAGCTAGTGATTTGTGCTGCTCTGACCACGTCAGCTAGGATTGATCCAGCCAGTGGCTCATGCTGACCCTGAGGACATCAACACTCAAACATTTATACACTTTGATACATGTGAGGATCTTCTTTGGCATGATGTGTTCCTAAGCTCTTGAGCGCAGCCATCGCAACTACCTGCCGTAACCCCGACCTTTTAAATATTTTTATTATGCTTTTTACACAAAGTCAAACATTAACAAATAAACTTGTGTTGTGGAGTGTGAGGCTGGCTAAAAGAGAGCCAGGTGAACACGGAAAGCACCAGAACTGAAATTTGACCTCAGAGACTTTTCTCATTGGAGGCCACAGAACTGATCGCAGAGGCAACTGCTGTCAGAACAAAATACAAATATGATGAACGCACATACCAAAGGTTAAAAAGTAGGAACGACCAGTTAGTCAGTATGCAGCTCCAGTGGTGCATAATGGGAGCAATCCACATACACACACACCAGCAGCTGATTCTGTATCTGGACGTACACAATGTGTGCGAGTTTAATAAACCTGATTGATTTGTTTTGTTTTTATTAACAGCGTCTAACCTACAAAAGCAAACCACATCGACATTGTGAGTTAGCTATACTATTCTTCTAGCTAACGGTGTCTATAACAGAGGCTAAAATAGGCTGCTGCATGTTTACATATCTGTAAAATTAAGATCTGGAGTAATGCAGGCACAGTTGAATGTCTACTTCTAAACAAGAAAAATATTTTTACTCAACCAGAGAGGTCTTACCTCAAAATCATTAAATCTGAAAATAGAACTTGTTTATCAGATTTTTATCCCTTCTTTTTTTGATTCAGGTAAATTTCCAGAGAGCAGATGTGGTTTAGGTGAGATTTTAATTGGTAGGCCTATATAATTAATCCACATAAACAAAATAATTTAAATGTTACACATGGCAGTTGAATATGTGGATTATAGTGCCAAGTATTTTAAATTATTGCAAACACAGTGTTTGCTGAAAACAGTTTGCTGACAGCGTGAGTCACTAACAGTACAAAGCAGCTGCCGCCATCTACTGGCAAAAAACCAATAGTGTCAGTGCTGCTTCAGCGGACAGCAGGGTGACTTTTTAAAGGTGACAGTTTGATAATTACCAAAATAAAAGTGTGGGTTCTAGGGAATAATACAAAGCCTGCTTTCTGTCCCTAGTGTCAAAGCAGCATTTATGCACCACATGTTTGGAACAAACTCCCAGAAAACTGTGGTCTGCTGAAACTCTCAGTTCTTTTAAATCACGGCTAAAGACTTTACCACTGCCTTTTATTTAATCAACTTTAAAACTTTGGTCATTATCTTACACTGCACTGTAATTTCTTCTCTCTTGTTTTGTTGTAATTTTCTAGTTAACTCTTTTTAAATGTCTTTTTATATTTTCTTATGTTGTTTATATTTTATGTAAAGCACTTTAAATTGAATTGCCCTTTTGTTGAAATATGCTCTACAAATAAACTTTGTGGTGTGGACCAAAATCACACGGTCTCTTTAAAGGGGTGGTATTACGCTTTTTGGCTTTTTCACTCTCCTCTATTGACTTATATATCTTTTTTGAGCATGTAACATAGATCGTCAGAACACCGGCAACAGTTAGACGTTCAGTCCTGATGGTAAGATGTGGAACAATGAAGTTGTGGACTGGTAATAAGTTAAAACATCTGCTAGGTTACGGTCACAGTCTGAAGGCTTTGATTTGGATCACACCAGGGCCATTAAATAAGATTATTCTTATTTAACGGCCCTGGATCACACTAACATTACCTTATTTCTTACAGCCCGCCCTTCGCTGCTTCTGATTGGCTAGTAGTCCTTACCTAGGAACTGCGCATGTGCAACCCCAACAAAGACACAAACAAACCCCAAATATGGAGCGTATAACAGACAGGCTGAAAAGAGGAGCTGCAGCAATGTGCAGTATGAGAAAAATATTGTGTTTTTTTTAAATTAAAGCATGTAAACCTGTTCTGGTACAACCCCTAATTAAGATTTTGAACCTGAAACAGAGCATAATACCACCCCTTTAAAACCTTGTTTGGTGTCTGCAGACAGGAGGCAGAGTTGCACTTAAACTCATCAGCACTCATTTGCAAAAAGGCAGAAAAAGGTCAGTAATCTTTTAATAAAATATGGACTGCAGAAATGAAATGTAGTAAACATGTCAACTTCAAAGAAAAAATTACAAACCAACATGTTAGCGTCAGTGTTTTTCAGGTGGGCAAATTGAATCTAAAAGTTTACAACACACATTCACATGGTAATATATCAAGCATGAAATGTTTGAAGCTATAAAATTTTGACCCTTCTATTACCTTTATCTTTGGATTGTTTGTATGGTTAAAAGAGTTTGTGAAGAAGAATTGAACTGAAAATGTTGCTGTGAGAAACCTGAGATCTCCTGTGTCCAGAGGTAGAAAAAAACTAAATACAAATTTGGTCAAGTACAATTTTCTAGTACTTTATACTTTAATTCATTACATCTCAATGAAACAATATTGTACTTTTTACTCCACTACACATGTTTGGCAGCCATAGTTACATAGAGAATAAGATTCTCCCTTTAAAATTAAGTAGTTATTGTTAAAGATTAGATCTTTAAATCACAATTTCAGCCTTCCAAAATGATTTTGAACAAGGTACTTACACGTAAGAGTATTTTTACATTGTTATACCAGTACTTTTACTTAAGTAGAGGTACTAAATACTTCACCCATCACTGCCCATATCTGTGTAGAGGAAGCACAGGGGGATCTGGCCATCCTGCCTGTGTGAAGAAACATCTGTAATAGTCAGGGTTCACAACATAGTATTGTTTGTTATTGTTATTCTATTCTATCCCAGTTAATTATCAGATTAGCTCAAACAGATAAAGCAGATAATGGCAGTGCTCACCTCTTCCTGGTTGTCTCCTCAGCAGGGGGCAGAGTCCAAGGAGTGAGGCAGGCCCAGGCACCTGCTTAATAGCTGCAGGAACAAACCATGAAGCTGAGGGTGGGGGGATTACAAGCATCAACAATGCTGATTTATGTGATTATTTTGAGTGTGTGTTATTGATTTGATAGAATTTTTATTTATGTAAATATTCATTCTTTGTGCTCTATTTTTCTTTCGTGTTGGGTTTTAGGAGAATGTCTATTGTTGTAAATGACTGTGGTTCCACCAAGTTTTAAATACCTGCAGTAGGGACTGTATATAAGGCTGCGTTCAGTGTAAGTTTGTTGCTGGTTGGTGTTGGTGTCTCATTGTGTTTGTATGGAAGACAATACGTTTTGCCTTAACACACATTACATGTTTTACGTACAGTCTGTGGTTTTAACCACCATCTCTGCATTTCCAAAATATAGAACTGCTTTGTTCACACTGTACAATTTCAGGTGGTAATGATCTGGCTACTCACACTGATCGTTAACAGGACCAGGATTTTTCCCAGATATATTTTTGCAGTTTTGTAATAAAAAGTCAGCCAAATAGCTGCCACACAGAGCCAGAGATAGACAGTTCACCCCTGATTCCACTCTACATGCTAAGCTAGGCTAACAACATCCTGACTCCAGCTCTATACAGACGACAGTCATATCTCTCTCTCTCTCTCTCTCATGCTTATTTCTGCACCATGAAAATGAAAACCTCCCCCTCAGGACAGCAGCTCCATGTCTTGGCTCAGTGCAGGAGACGTCTGTGCAGTGTGGTGTTGCATGTCAGGGCAACATTGTGGCTCCGTGGTAAACGTCCTGGCTTCAGCCCACTTCTATCTGTGTGGAGAAAGAAGTAGAGTCTTCATGTTCTCCCCGTGTCTGTGTGGGTTTTCTCCGAGTACCCACTTCTAAAACTTGATATGTGGGCAACAAATACAGTTAAGTAAAGTTCGATCTCAAGTCTTGGGTTTCCTTTATCTGCATAGCGTGTGTGTGATAACAATGATTGAGACTGACTTCATTTGAAGAGTAGTTCAAAGAATAATACAGCACCAAGCACCAAACGGCAGACAGACAGAGTTAAACCCTCGGTGTTAAACATAATAGAGCATTTTACAATCAGGAGTTAGAGCTAAAAGAGAGTGAATTCTGTTGTTGCATTCATCACGACAACAGAAATATGACTCCAAATAAATGATAATGTTGCTCTGTCACTGTGGATGTGTAAATAGGCAACTGTTTGCTAACAAGGTCGCCATATCAACTTAAAAGGTCAGTGGTGTGTTAACAGCTTGTTTCTGCTGCCCTGAAGCGGCTAAAAATATCTGTTATTAGAGGTTTAATAATTGCTGTTTAGATGTATGTTCATCAGGGACATATTTAGTTTTGCTGTTAACCAAATACGTTTTGTGTGTTTGCATGTGTGTGTGTGTGCTTTTGTGTCTAATTACAACCTCCTCTATGTTGTACCTCATCACCCCCCACTGACTCTCTCTCTCTCTCTCACTCTCTCTCTCTCTCTGGGATCAGTGGCAGTGAATGAGCAGTTTGCCTTGTCAACCTTAATACCAACAAGAAAGAGGGAGGGAGGGAAGAGAAGGAGGGAGTCACCCATTCTTTAAACCTCTGTATACCTTCACATGAAAGAGAGAGGAGAGCCAGAGAATTGAACAGAAGAAAATCAGTCATTTCTGAGTATTCGGCACTGGAAGTAATGAGAGAAACATATCTGCCGAAAGAGAAGGGAAAAGAGAACGAGTCATACTGACAAGAGAGGAGCAAGAAAAGCGAGATATTGGAGATATACATAAAAAAAAAGGCCTGAGGTAGGATGAATGGATTAAAATGAAGGTGTCACTCTGTGTCTTCCAGCACTTTCTGCTGTGGGATTAACAGGTTTGTCTTCACTTCTTCTCCTGAAGGAAAAAAAAAAAACCCTCCTGTCTCATTGTCTTCTCCAGTTCTTCATCCTTCCTTCCTCCGAGAAGGACGTCTGTGGTGAGGCAAAAACTGGAACAGAGGGAGGACAGAGAGAGAAACAGAAGAACGAGAGGGCGAGAAGATTTCAGATCACGCAAAAGGGTAAAGACAAGCAGGCTTTTAGAGGCGTGTTGGCTTTATGCATAATCTCCTTACTGGTTTTGCGTGCATGTGTGTTTTAAATGGTCATGGTGTGTGTGTTTGCACTGTGGTCCAGCTGAGATGTCTTTCTTATTTCTTGAAATATTAGAAGGGAAAAATAAAAGGTTAATGTTTCTCTGGCTGTGTCAAAAATACAGAGACACACCTAGACGTGTTAGTGATTCAACACTTTATCAAACAGTAGTAGCAGCACGTACAGCAGTGTCAGTGGTAGAGGTTTCCATTAAAGTGACATGTCTTTCTGATAATGTAAACGGCAGGTTTACTTGTTGAGCAGTGTCTTGTTTTTTTTTCCGGATGGGCATCATATTCTGCAATGCTAATTATTCATGAATCAGCTGCTACCAGTTTGTTACTAATAATGTGGTAAGCAACAAGGACCACAATTATTATTAAATTATTAGATAAAATAACTTTCTGCTACGTAAAATTCAAAACATTTTTGTTTTTGTATTGGAGATTTTTACCTCCAGTGTGAAAGGAACATCGTTTTTTGGTTGAAGTGCTCACAACTGGAGGACATATCGTGTCATCTCTAGGCTTTTATTGATCTAAAAGCTGAAAGGATTTAGAACTATATAGCTTTTTGACAAGCTTAATTTAAAAAGGAATTTAAATATGATGTTTTAAAGAGCACAGGTAAATTAATTGGATTGGACAGCAGAATTAGTTGATTGGTTACTTGAAATAATCAGATCCAGTCTTATTCTACATCTCCAAAGAGCTGTAGACTGAAAAAGCACAGATTTTGTGTATCTGTGGTGGATTGAAGACAATTTTGTAGAAGGGAGATTGTAGAGGACAACCAGTAATCATCTATTGATTGTAGTGAAGAACACAACCTTTTCTTTAAATGAATTGACAAAATACTTTGTTGGTTCATGCCCTCCAGAATAGCACATGTAGGCTAATTGTTTACTGATCTGACATTGCTATCAATAACACAGTTTGAAAATCAAAATAAATAAAACTTTTTCTGATCTGACACAGCTATGGTTAAGGTTTGGTTAGCAGTTTGGGTTTGACTCCTGGTCCCTCCCTGTGTACTCACCAAGCTTTTATCTCTTATCTTGATGTATACATCGTGATATCAATTTCTGAGCTGGGTGTAGCTGAGCTCATGTCAATATCCGTGCTGATGTGAGCAAATTCTGGCCGTCAGTTCATCAGATAATTAAAGCTGAAGTGACTTGTTTGGCCTGTTGGGAGCATCGAAACAAACTGAAGACAACATCTGATATTGTCTCTTTCAAAAGGTAATAACAGTCTCTAAAAAGGTGTGAATGTTTTAGGAAGCAGTTGCCTTTTTAGAAATTCAACAGACATGGGGAAACAATTGCGCTAAAGTCTAATATTATTTTAGCTCTGTTTTGTTCTCCATCAACTGCTGACCTTTAAGCTGAAAATGGCACAAGATCACATCAGAAATGAATCAAGGAAACATTTTAATTTAATTAATTTAATTTTAGTTTAGGGTTTAGTAGCCTATACGATGATTTGTATTGATTACATGTGACTGTATTTTTCTCTAAAAAGTAAGCACAAGTAAAGTTGCACCAAATCGAAACAGACTCAAAAGGACCAATACCTCAAAATTGTTCTTATAATTGAACTCCTAAAACACTGAAATGGAAATTAAACCTTTAGTGAGTCTTCTGAAATAAAGAATTTGATCTCGACGTCTTTCAAGGGTTTTATTCTTTGCAAAGGGTCAAACAAACATACAGAGTGCAACCAGTCTGCAGAGTGTAAGACAAAGAGCCACAATAGAAACAGGTGATTTTATACTGTGAGGGTATCACACAGCTGTCTTAGGGAGGAAGGGAGTAGGGACCAACTTTCCTGAGATGAAGGCCTATCAAGGTCAGTCAGATAAGAAAACTAACGAGTATGTTTCCCATGGGAAACTTCACCTAACTGTAACACAATAAAATGATCAAATACCACACAGTGAAACACAAATATAATAATGAAGCATGCAGGGTGAAACAATAAACTAAAATATCAAATTTCTATCACAACTCACAATGGATAGTTTTAACAGAATGCATCAAAATTGATGCTGCAGAACCAGAGATATCATCTTTTTATTCCACATATTTTTCCTTGTCAAAACCTGCGGCCTACATACCCACAATGAAACGAGGCTGTGTATCTGGGTGCGTTATGCTTGTAGAGGCTAATTTTTAGCCTCTAGCCTGCAGCAGAGGTGAGCAGTGGGCTACAGAGGTCTGTTTACTCACTTCCTTCTAACTTCACACACCCAGATTTGAAGATCTTGTAGTCTTCAGCCCCAAGTGATGCCGTCTTAATTTATTCACTTGAGACAATTTAGCAGACTTTGGCTTTATGGAGTACGACCTTTGCAGTTATGAAAAACTTCTTCTAGAACTCACTTTCTCAGCAGATTAGAACTGGGGTTGTCTTGTGATTTTACTCTTAATGCACTGCATAAAAAGTTGCCCTTAAAACATCAACATTAACGTAATTGTATTTACCCATATTCCACACAAAAAACATCCAAACTGCAATTTCAGTGGAAATTTCATGCGTTCCTTTGGTCAGTAAAAGCCCTTCACCTGTCACTTTCCATTAGGGTTGCCCCAGAAAGTTAATCAATTATCTTCGAGTTCGATTCGATCAGTCCACAGTTGTCCCATTAGAGGGTTTTACTAGCTAGTCTGTCTCTCTCCGTGGGGGTTGGGGGTGTCTCCCTCAGGCCCATCATTAGGGGCGGTGAAGGGTACAGGAGTTAGATTTGGGTTCACAGATAGCAACATGCGGTAACAGATTGTTCAGGCCGATGAAATAATATGTTGGAGGGGTTCTCAAACATTATAGCCATAATCAGCTATAACCAATATTTTACTTGTAACAATGTCTGGCATGACGGCATGAAACAATATGACATTATGAAAGGTCTCTCTGGTATCGATGAACCTGCAGAGAATTATCAGCTGAATCTGCAGCTCTCCTCGGGTTCACAGAGCTTCACAGAGTTTCAGCTCATTGTTTAACTGGCTGGCCCACAACTTTACTGCTTCGCTTCTCTCTCACTGCTCTCACAGCTTCGTTTTCGGCAGCTGTTTTCAATGAACAACCTCTAAAAGCCCATTGTACACGACCTGTTCAGCAGCAGACAGCACACAGACACAATTAAAGACTAGCTGATGAACTAAGTGGAGCATTTAGCAGCTAAATCTTTGTCCTACATTCCTGCTTGTTCTTGTTCAGGCTTCTCTTCTGTAACATCCGTGTTTCTGTTTTATTCCTTCAGTCCCACCATCACTTTGTCTTATCTCTCGCTGTGTTGCTCTCCTTTTGGTAATGTGTCTAAATCTACAGGTATAAAATATGATATGTTTAGACAACACACACACACACACGTGGAAACAATCCTTATCAATATTTCAGCATCTAATTACCCCAGCAGAGGTCCAGGACAAAGGTGGTGTGCAGCCATGGCTTGTGTATGTGTGTGTTTCCCTCTGGGACCAAAGCCTGGTCCCAGTGAGGCAAAACAAAATTTCTGAGATCCTGGTTGAGAGTTAGGGGTAAGGTACAAATTGATTGGTTATGGCTGGGTTAGAGTTTGGGATAGGCTGTCCACAATGAAAGCAAGTCAGTGCAATGTCCTAACATGGATAGCTGCACAAACTTGTGTGCGAGTGCATGCTTGTATTTCATTTTGTGCGTTTGCATTATGTGTGTTTGTGTGCATGTGGAAGAATTTATTCTGTTTTTTATTATTATACCATTTTTATGACATTGCTTTCATAGCAGATTCAACAAAGGTCAGTCAGGCAATAAACAGCAAGGATATGACTCTGTGTTCTACATGCCTTTGGTGTGAGAGACCCGGGTTCAATCCCCCAGTCGCTTTGGATAAAAGCGTCAGCTAAATGAATAAATGTAATTATTAAGTTTTCCCCACAGCCACACACACACACACACACATCAGAAAGCCTCTAGTAGCAAAGATGCTAGCTTAGCTACAACGCAGGTACCCACATTGTAACAGATGTCCAATGATAAGCATGAAGACTGTTTGTATAAAACCCTTGTATACAAAACTAATAATCTGTTTGTCTCTATCTCAACAAGAGTTCAGCTTGTAGTCACATTTTATTGCTTATTTTTTCTCTTTTGACAGAATTTGGAAAGTTGTTCTGTTTGCCACATTGTTGATCAACATGTTGGAAATTATGATTACAGGAATAAATGCCATTAAATGTGTGTTAGTGAGCTAGTTTTTATGGTGTCTAGTGTGACAGAGCACCAAATCAAAGATTGGAGAAACATTTATTTTGTTTGCCGGAGTATTATTTTGACGCCACCTGACATTTAAACAATAGCACTACTGTTGGTGGTGGTGTAAGTGAAGGGAAAAGTCTCTGCATCTGTCTTAATAGAAAAAATAAAAACATGGAAAGGTTTCCAGCAACGTGACCCCGGAAGATTTATTTATTTATTCAGTTTTGCTTTCAAAGAGTCAGCTCTGCCTCTGAAAGACAGCTGTCACTACTGCCAGGGGTCAAAGGTCAAATGATTCAAATAAAGCTGGAAAACCAGAGAGTGAATAATTTATGGTGGTTATGTACACAAAGGTTTGCCACATTGCTGAGGACTCGGATGACTGCAGATAATGATAGGGATTCCAGACTAATCATTGTTCATTTGTGATTTTTCAGGAGAAAGGAATAGAAAAAAACAGAAAGACAGATAAACACCTGGCAAAGTACAATATTGCTTCTGTGATAGCTCCTGCTACAGTTGGTGTCTCCAGGACCACTTTTTGCCATGATCTCACACACACACACACACACACACACACACGGTGAAAACAATACCTGCCGACCAGCTGTGGCGGATGATATTAATATTTCTGTGGGTTTCTGTATATTATTTCTGACTTTCACTGAACTCCTGATACATTGCAAAACATCAGATGAAATGTGGTAATACAATACAGGGAGGGGATCTAGGCAATGATTTTAAATTTAAACCCTGGCTCTTATTTTAAACCTCAGGTGTAACTCTGGCTCACTTTTCAAAGAGAAACAGGAACAAAACATCTAATGAGGTCGAGGTGTCACAGCTGCCTTGTGTCAAAAAGTCAAAGATCAAACTAAAGCTTCAATTAAGGGAGGCTGAATAATTTACTAGGGTTAGTACACACACATTCTGCAACAACAAAAAAAAGTAATTGGGTTTGTTGAGTGTTATGTGACACATGCATTGAGGCAGAGTCTCTTAGCTGGTGCAGGATATGAAAGGTAAAGTGGCAAAAGAGGAAATTAGACAAGAAGTCCTTCTCTTTAAAGCAGCCATAATCACCATTTAAATCCAATGATTAGTCGTTGATTACAGCCATCCCATTAATGACAGTTAACTATGCTGTGAAGACAGTCGAACATTTATAGAGTGAAAATTCATCAGGTGTAAGGATTCATTTATTAACAGTCACATTCTAAACAGAAAACTGAATTTATGTGCTTTACATTTAGCAACAATTTCTGCCTCTGTAGCTGTTTCCATATATTCAGTACGCAGGAAATGCTGGATATTACATGATTTTATTGTAGTTAGTCCTATGATGTGTAATCTCCCAGCATTCACATATATAGTTCACTGTTGCGCATGTGTCATTTGTGTGTGTTTGTGGGTGTGTAATTGTATTACTCACTTTGTGAAGAGATAAATCTGTTTACATAGTTACATCATTGGGGCTTGTCTTCATTTTTGGGGACAAAAAACTACTATCAATAATGTAAATCATTACATTTTAAGGTGAAGAATTTACATTTAGGCAGTTAGTGGTTATTGCTAGGGTTAGTCAGTGATGAGTCTGAGGTGTGTGGTGCTTTACCTGCGGTGTTTTTGTTACGATAGGTGGTGTGGTGAAGCAGGAGCAGGTAGTAGGACCCAAATGCAGGACACGTAGAGAGGTGCAGGTACAATTCAATAGTTTAATACAACAAAAGACAAGCACACTTACAAACAGAGCGGCTGATTGAGTCCAAAAACACGGGCTGTCCAACAGAAATCCAAAAGGGTGAAAACCAAAATCCAAAAATGAGCAGGGTAACAGGGAGACACAGTGAGTAAGGCTGAAGACACAAGAAGACACTGTCAACACAGGGAGCTAGCATACAGAAGGTAACACGAACAATGACCAGACAAAGACTGAAGAGAAACACCAGGGACTAACGAGCAGGGCTGGAGTACACAGGTGACAGACATGAGGCTAACGAGACCAGGCAGGCAGAGAGAGAGCAGGGGAAACCAGAGAGACTGACATGCAGAGGGATTACTGGGATAACAGACACAACACAGGTTACTGATAACTAAACACAGGCCGCACCACAAGATGTAACAGATCAGAAATAAACAAACTAACTCAGACACAAGCAGACTAAACTAAAATAATGCAGACAAGGAACACGAAGGAAACACCAAAACATGAACCAAGGCACAGGACTGGGAACAAAGACAAAGAACTAAAATGCAGGACCAGAGCTAAGGTAAAAGACAAGACATACTGCTAAGGACAAGGAACGAGAGAAACAGGCAAATACAAGGACACATGAAAACAATGGCAAAAAACTCAGAACTCACAGGGAAAAACTACAACTCATAACAGTTTTACATGGATCCTATTAGCAGACTTGACTCTAACTTAGTTAAAAACCAACAGAATTTTAACAAGCAGGTTTTATGTGTCTGCTGCTACTTTGATCGCGTTTATAGGTAAAACAATACCTGTGGAGTTTTGTGTGTGTGTGTTTTGCTCCCAGATTGCACCACTGGAGCTAACCTGCACACTGAACGCTGGTCGCCCCAGCTTTTTAAATGTTCCCGCGTTGTGGAAAGTGGAAACAGCTGATAGTGATCTCAGTTACAGTGATCAGCTGCTTCGCTTGTATGGATCAAAAAGCTTGGGACAGAATAATTTCTATACAAATGCTGTTTAAATAATCAGTGCAGTAATCAAGTACTCCACTTACAGTGTTCATTTCGCATCTTTTCCAACATACCAACATATGTGAATATTTTATGAATATGTTTATTTTCAAACCCTATCTGTAGCACTGATAGCCTACAGTTTAACTTTAAGCTGAGACTTAGCAGCCTATCTGGCTTTTCAGTTACAGTGAGCTATATTTTATATACAGTACTGTACTGTATTATTGTAGTATATCTGAAAAAAACACAGTACAGTCTATTGCAAAGTGACTGAAAAAGCTGCACATAAACATATAAATATCAATAAATATCAATAAATGTAAAGAAAAAGAAAACCAATTCTGTTATAATAATCCTCAGCTCATAGGGATCAAGTTGACTCAGACAGATGTATCACAATACATCTGTCAGATTTTCACTTATTACTTTTTCTTGTATATACTTCAACCTGAAGCACATCAACTTTATTTTAACAAAATGTACTCTAATAGCTTTACCTCCTCCTGTATGAACAGCCAATAAATGATTATTGTGATGAATAAACACCCTTGTCGTCCTCTCTGTCTTTCTCAGGGTCTACAGGTGACTGCTGATGTCCAGTAATAAGGACAGAAACCAGAATCATGGTCATTCTACAGCAGGTAAACACGCAAACATGACAACCAGCTGAACTGCAACAAGCTGCAGACACACAGCCTGTTGCAGTGTTAAAACAACATCTCATTAAGGATCAGCTACTCATTACACTGCAATGTTTCCACTGAATCCTCTTTGTAGTCAAACACACATTGATATACACACACACACACAAATCTGACAAGATGCTGAATGCAGTTGCGCGCGCGTGTGTGTGTGTGCCAGCATGCACTGGCGGTGTTTTTGATACTCAGTTAATGCGTTGCTGAACTTGTCAGCCCTTCTCATCGACTAATCAGCTCCGACAGCGTCCCCCCACTGTGGAGGCCCAAATGGGACGAGCCGATAAAACAAGCGACACACAGATCAGCCTTCACCCATCGCTGTGGATGTTTATCACACACACACACTCCATCCAAACTGTACAGGTGTACTCAAACTAAACAGGCGGTGTGTGCGAGGTAAAACTCTGCTGGATCACACACACACGACTTTCAGTTGTTTTTATGGGAGAAGAAGAAGAAGAAGGATGGTGGATCATATTTGATTAACAGCACAACATTTTTGTTGCCAGTTTGAAAGGATTTTTGAAGAGGATGTTTTTGATTTCATGGACAAAAAACGTACTTCGCGTCATGACTAAACATTTTTGGCCCATGACAGATTTTCTGAAGATGCTCATCCTTTGTTTGTAACTGTTTTTGAACTTTTAAGTTAGATTTTATTTACCACAAAGCCATGGATATTTTGGATTGGAAGTCTCATATATGTTGGGATGTTTTGATATTTGGATCTTTTTATATTTAAATAACTGTTCAGGAGGCCTGTCATCACAAAATAATATCAACCAATCGAGACATCAAAACAAGAAGGTAGCATGTTCTAGGTTTTTTCTGTCCTGTTCACACTTGTGTGAAGGCTGTCCAGATTTTAACAAGACTTGGCTACCATGACAGTGAAAATGAACAGGAAGGGATCTGATTGGTCGCTGGAAGGCTGGGACGCGAGCATTCGCCGTCTCAGCTACAGATACACCCTCATCCAGGTAAACTCAGGCTTCGGTCAGAGGACAGGTTGCTTCTGAACACCCAACACCTTTTACAGTTTTGAGGAATTTCACGTGATTTAAATTGTATAAACTTGGTTTATAAACAAAGTCTTGGGGCATTCAGGTAGATTTAGGCTCTGAGTTGACCCCATACATTAATGTAGACTGTGACTATAAAGTCACCACACTTATGGATTGTGAGTAGGAGATGAAGTCTTTACTTTATAAAGTTTGATAAGACAAACACCCGTGGATCAACCTGTGCTAAATGGATGTTTTATTGCCTATATTTGCAGTGTGGTGTTGTGTCAAGATTTTAGGGCAAATTTTGCAAAGCTAGCTGGCAAGTGATGGCTGTCAGTGAATTCTTTGGTGGCTGTTTTTGTCACTTGTTGTGTTCTAGTGAACTGATAAACTCCTGATCTCAGGGGTTGTTAGTCTGGTTTGGTTTGTTTGAGAAGGAAAAAGATTTGATTCCTGAGGAGAACAAGACCCAGGGTCCACGATGGGTTTACAGCAGGCACATTTGGAAGTTAATAGTTTGCTTTGTTGAGATTAAACATACCAGTGACCCTCACTTTGTAGCACCTATAGAAGTTTCCACCCAGTTATCCACTCTGCCATGAGGTCTGGTGTGTGTGTGTGTGTGTGTGTGTGTGTGTGTGTGTGTGTGTGTGTGTGTGTGTGTGTGTGTGTGTGAATTATTCACTTCACAGTAGCTTTTAAAAATATATCAGTCCAATAATTATTTAATTCAACACAAAATTCGATTTTCAGTTTTATATCAAAGCAACAATATGCATCCATCAATTCTAATGTTAAAATATATATATATATATATATATATATATATATATATATATATATATATATATACTATACCACATGATGATCTTATCATAGATCACTGATATATATAGGATATTATTGTTGTGCTATATATGTGTGTATACTGTACTGATATATATATCAGTTAGTTTAGAAACTATTAGTGTATTTCCACAATATTCCCACAAAGTATCCCACCCTCAAAGTCACTGAAAGCCTGTTTGCATTGTTTGTTGTTTACCTGTTTTGTTTAGTGATTGTTTTCTGTCTCTGCTGTGTTGTTCAGTGCCGTGTTAAATTCCACTGCGATGGAGAGCTGGTATTCCTGCATTCATTCATTCATTCATTCAGCAGCTTTCTCTCTCATTTACTGGACAACCACAATGGGAACAGGACAGGGGAGGTGTTTGTCTGTGTGTGTGTGTGTGTGTGTGTGTGTGTGTGTGTGTGTGTGTGTGTGTGTGTGTGTGTGTGTGTGTGTGTGTGTGTGTGTGTGTGTGTGTGTGTGTGTGTGAAATCAGCAATGGTAGCCCCTATAGGACAGTTGCTTGGATCACTTCACGGCTCTGGCGGCTATTTCCAGTGAAGGAAAGTGTCCAAATACTGTTCTTAAGTACAATTCTGAGGTACTTGTACTTTATTTGAGTATGCCTTCTTGAGTGACTGCAGAGCGCTGTTTCCTAAGTGGTGATTAAAAAGTTTCCTAAACACCAGCAGAGGGCAGACCCATAACTGAAGAAAACCTCTCCCCTGCAGACAGATCCTGCACAGTCCACTTACAGAGAGAGCTTGTATAACTTGTAGTAAACCCAGAACACATTGAGGGCACATGAGGAACAACACGACCCTTTGTACTTGTACCGTACTTTACTTTAGTTTTTTCCAGCAATAATGTTTGTCATGATAAAGCAAATGTTTATAAATGAATGAATTAAATAGATTTTCAATGTAATGCACTGTGTTCCACAGACACCGAGCACTTCCAAAACTAATTTTGGAAGCTTATAATTAACATTTGCTTAGAATAATCACCTCAGTCTCCATCTTTGTGGGGACAAGACAATAAATGAAGACAAAATGTTAATGTTAATTGTCCACTGAAGCAGAAAGGAGAGCCAGCTGCCTGTCTATGTTTTTATGGACGAGTTTATTCAGTGACAAATGCCAGCACAATTAGCCTGTCACTATATCTCATCCTGTGGCATTTCACTTGTCTGAATTATCTATATATATGCAAATCAGATGAGCTGGAAGCGCCTTTAACAATCACATGGCCTCCTAATAGCTGTTGTGCCACCCTGCCTTAAAACACTCTTTAAAGTAATTGGATTAATCCGAGTTTCAGCATATGTTAATTGTCGAAATGTTCCTTCAGGGGCTGTTTCATCCTCATAGCAACAAAATATTTGGAAACACACAGCTGCAAAAAGTGAAACTACAGAGAACTGTTTTCTAACAGGTGATATTAAGTTCATGAACACCACTAGAGGGCAGACCCATACCTGAAGAAGACCTCTCACCTGAATACTGACATCATGCAGTCTGCAGTGTAACTTTACAGACCCTGGAGAGAGCTTGTATAACTTGTAGTAAACCTAGTACACACTGAGGGTAACAAAATACTACTAAGCTGCAGACTTTGAGAGAGCCTTTACACTGAGCTGAAATGACAGAATCTTAGACACAACACAAGTCTTTGCTGGAGTTAAATCAAAATTATGATCACACACGTTTTGAAATAATGAATATCCATTTGCGTGTTTGTTTAATGTCTGGTGGGACAAGTCCTGAAAAATAACCTTGGGTTGACAAGAACATGCATAATAACCTGAATGTTAATATCTTGTCCTTGCAAAATGTATCTTTGAAGTAGCTGTAATCAATATTTCTACACAAACACTGATCACAGTACCATGGCTCTTAATAGCAACTTTAAGCTCATTGTTTTGGTTTCTGGCACACACATTTAATGACAGAATGTTTGTTCCTCTGCTCTTAGCAGTGTTATTTTGGGCAGAGGCAGCTGGTTCCTACAAAACAAGCTTTATATTCCCACTTTACACTACCTTCTCAGCACCAAACAGCAGACAGACACAGTTAGAGACTAGCCAGATATTTGCCACATGTTTCTCCCAGGAGTTGGTTGATGATGAAAAAACAGAGAAGAGTGAATATTGGACTAACAATTACCAAGAGACTATTGATACTAATCCAAATGAATGTCAGTTATGGTAAATGTGTAAAATGGCAAATAACACACACTTAAAGAAAACAGATTTTACACCAGAGTTGTCTTGTTGCTACACACCCAATATACTTTCTAGGAGACAGGGTTTCCATATTGCATCTTCACTCCAAAGATGGAGCAAAGTTATAAAGTCAAAAATGGTTAGGGACAGTGCTGTCCTCCCAAATGTTTGGTAGAGACATGTCCATTTGCAGACCTACGCCCTTGACACTGAAGGTTCTTTTTCTCTCTGTCCTCTTTGTGGTTTGTTACCTTTCCATGCAGGAGTGACATTAGCAGGTGTAAGTGAATACCTGGCTCATGTCTGGCCTGAATTATTTACCTGAAGAATGAGATGATGAGAACACACACTCATCCACCGCAGGCAGCATGGACATTACATCACTGCTGTCATGATGCAGTAGCATGAAATTAGAGGTTTAATAGTTACAGTACATGTCGGGGAGTTTTATTGAACACAGGTTGAATCTCTATTACAGACTAACATTCATAAACTACATGACCTGGTTGTGTTTGCTATAATCAATGAATACAAAACACAGAGCAAGAGCAGGAGCGCAAATGATTACTATGCTGTATCTGTAGAATAAAGGTACAAGTAACACAAATACAGCACATATTTTAAACCTCACATGTTTTAATTCTATTTTGTCACATTTTGAAACAGTGAATTTTTTTCTCCCTTGAAAACAGCACCCTAAGGTTCTTACTTCCCTATAAACTGCAGACCCGTAAACTCCGTAGTTGAAAATGACCTGACCCTGGCAGCACTTGTAAGACTTCTGGATCTGATTTAGATTTTCTTGCCTTATAAGAACTAGAAAAAGTAGTAGAAGTATGTATTAAATTATGTATTTCCATCACATACTGTTAAGCCTGGTGTGCTGAAAATGATCCACTCTGCTGACAGTCAGTGAGTCATGACTTACAAGGTTACAAGGTTGTTTATTTGTCATTGTACAACACAAGGTTGTACAACAAAACAAGAGTTTGTCGTCCCTTCATGCTAAACAAACAGAACTTGACAGATAATTAAATGTGTTTTAAAATTCAGTAACATTTAAAATAAATCAAATCAAATAATATAGAAAAGCTACATACATACATATATATATACACCCAAAGTGTGCATTTTTTTTAAATTTGCGTGTGGGGAGAATGCAAACAAGCAGAAACCAGATAATTTATATGGTTTACAGTGGCCATCCCCATTTGCTGTCTGGTTAGTTGGCCTGAGGGCTTCATCGATCTTTAAATGGCTTCTGTAAAAAAAAAAAAAAAACTAAAGGTCTGCGAGTTAAAACAACTCTCTGTCAATGTGACACTGATGGATGAAACACACTCACAGCTAAATGTTTGACTGAGGCAAATTCAGGTCAGCCAGTCAGCAAAGAAAGAGTCATTTAAACTTGTACAGTATCAGCTCTTTGTTATTGACATTTTACAGTTTATCTTTAAAGGAATTTGCCTACACATTTTTCTCACACAGTGAGTGTTTGTGGTGTGATATTTTTTCCCTACAAGTCCCATGCCATCCCATCCTGTCCTGCCCACTCAAACTAATCCTTCTGAGGATGACAATAACACTAAGCACAGCCGTGTCCCTTTCATTTTAAATAATTGCGGCTGAATTTTGAGTTAAACTGAATTGCATCCTCTCTGTTTATTTTAAATTTTCAGCAAAAAAAGAATCTTCCATTTCAAACAGATGCAAGCTTGTTTTATTTTCAAGTACCTCAAGATATTGTTTGGCCAGTTGCACAACCCAATGGTACTGGATTATAATTACATATTAACGTAATCTCATATTAACAACTGTCATTTATCTTTCACATGTCCCCCTAACTGAAACGATTAAAGCTGCACTAATCAGTATTTTAATAGGACCAGTGGGTTAAATGAGTAGCTGTAGGGATCACTCATGGTGACCTACCCAGAGAGAATTAGGTATCACGTCACTGCAGTTGTCCTCATATTTACAAAATGTTTTATAGTCCATTGTTGTGGTTTTGTGGTCGTCACCTTTACAGTTTGGTTTGTTCTTTTTGTGGACAGAAACTAAGTTATTAAATATCTACACACACGTCCAGTAGACATAGAGCAACATTATCATTCATTGGGAGGTTTGTCCACCAGATAAATATTAGGTGTAATATTCACTCTCCTCTTCGCTCCTCTTTGGTCTTCACCAACTCCTTGTGCTAAGCAAGTAGTGTGCACTGACTTTATTTAGCTTTTTCACTGGAAACTAAGGCCTGCTGCTGGAAACGACATTAAAGGCGACTCTAAAGACAGAAGAATGTGTTCTAGAAAACACACTCGAAAAGCTGGACAAAATGTACTCAAACCAGACAGTATGCATAAATAAGTTAACGGCTACATACGCACATTATTCTCCCACAATGCAATGCACATAATGTATGTAAACTATATTTAGATTTTCATGTACTACCTGCTGAAACAGTATACCATGACTATTATGCAGTGCATTGACCTGCTGTATAGAATTAGTATGTAGTCTGAAACTTGACTTGTGAAGGTTTTGAAATAAACTATATCATCATTTTGTTGTTAAATGAGAAAGACTTGGTCAATCTGAGTAGCATCAGTATCAGTGTCAAAGCTGTTAAGTTAATTAAATGTACTATGTACTGTCCTAAGTTAGGGTGAGAGAGTTACTGATGATAGATGGATTGATTCATTACAGAAAGATGGTATTTAAATAAAACAGCTGGTGTTTTTCTATATTTTCTTATTGTCATTAATCCCAGTTCCTATCTTCAGCCTCACATTTACACTGAACTCTGTCTCTGATTGTGTCACTAACTTTCATTCATCGCTCATCCGTACACGTACTTTAAGAGACAACTCTCTGAACAAATGAAGAATGTGTGGATGAAGGAGGGAGGAAGAGGGTGAAGGAAAAAAAAGACAGAGACATGGAAAAAGAAATATAAAAAGAGGAGACTAAAAGACAGACACCAAACAGGTCCCCTGTGTTAAATAATTCAACACATGGCTTCTGATAGTTTGCCGTTGGCCCTGCTCGCTCCTGTTTACTCTGTCACAGGCTGTGTGTGTGCAACAGGTGTTCAGTGGTGTAATGTTCAGGTGGCTCAGTTTGCCAGACGGAGTATTTACTTAATTAAACCGACATATATGTAACACACACTCAAACAACCATTCATCACACTCTCACATATAAGACAGAATCACTTCTCACATCTCGTGCTACACTTAGTGTTATTCTGATCGTTCTCTCTTCTTACAGAGCAGGAAGAAGCAAAGACAAAGACAGGGCTTAAAGTTAAATGCTAAGAGCAGCAGGCTGAAATCCTCACAGAGACAATGCTTGCATGGTAAAATATGAGCATGTTCTCCGTGTTGTTATGCCATGAGTTTTGCAGGTATTTTGTTGAAAACCAAAATATGGGACAAGATGAAAGTTTATCTGCTGGGGACCATGCACGGGTGAACCAAATGTCATGACAATCCATACCACACAACCAAAAACACAAATGTCAACCTGATGGTGCCGCTAAAGGAAAACGTAGAGGATCATCCAAATCAGTAGGTTTAAACTTCTAGAAACCGAACATCTTTTAACAATTTCATGATCATCTGTCTAATAGTTGTTGAGATATTTCAGTCTGAAACACAGTGGCTGGCCAATCTGCTGAAAGGCATTGACGTCCATAGACGCATGCCACTATGGCCAAAAATGAGGAGGAGTAGAAACACAGTAGTAAATAAACAGACTGAGTACAAGTAAGTAACATTAGTTTGTGGCCCCAAAAGACAACATTATAATTTGGATGTAGGAAGACATTTTTGATTTCCTGTTTTCTACCAATAGGGTTGCGTTGGGTTAACCTCATTTCTCTTGGAACTTGCCTTGGTGAGCTGTAGTGCAGGACAGACACGACAACGGTTAACGCAGCATACGGCGAGTGGTTGCCTCTGAGACCATCGCCAGTCAACATGAATTAGTGGCAGCAGAGGTGTGTAATTAAGGGAAGTCAGATGTCTGTAGAATCAGCTCCTGTAATCCTCTCCTTGCCGGTGCCGCCAACCTCGATGCTTTGCTCGCTGTCTGAAAGCACCTTTACAATGTCGTCCTGCCAAAAGGGGCCTCAGACAAGAAAATCCTCATTGCAAAAAAATGATAAGAAAACATTTATTTTTTGTAGTTTGAAGCACTTGTTGCATGTGCATTCCCCTCAAAGGATGAGCCCTTTCCATTTCTTTGTCTTATTACATCGTTTTGTTTAATTCCAATGGTCAGACAATCATTGAGTTATGAGGTCCTGCTTACTAACTATTTAATGGGATGGATCACCTGGGGTGCACAAAAATAGCAACTAATAATTAAGTAATGAGTAATTAATGAGTTGTTACAAATTTGTACAACAGGTTCAGAGGTAAGCAGAAGCGACTCATGAAGAAAGTGGTCATTATTCCGATTCACAGATATTTATAAATTAATTATAAATGATTCATCTATATAGTATCTCCCAGTCTGTCCTCTAGTAAATCATCATATTCTTGAGGTCGTTTTTGATTTGTAACTACATGTTTGTCCACCTTATTGTAAAATGTTACCATTATTATCAGTATTACTTATATTGTCACTAATGGTTCACAGTCAGGAGATAAAGCAGTTTATCCTGCATAACCTGCAGAATTTACATTACAGTAAGAGCCTGAAGTGTACTTATCTGTGCAGAAATCCTACACCATAGCACGCACCTGAGGAGGAAGTGACGTCAAGTTGTCATGGGCAACAGGAGATGTTGTGGGGGGGGGGGGGGGGGGGGGGCTGGGTTAACAAAGTGTGAGTGTGATAGAGAATGAGAGAGAGAGAGAGAGAGAGAGAGAGCAGGAGGATTGTCCCAAAATGTTACCGCTGTGAAAACTTGGCTGGATTTTATTATCACTTTGTTATTATTGAGAGTGGTCAAGAAATATACAGAGAGACGGGCCTGGGGGTCACAAACCAGGATGTTTGACCCTGTAAGACCTTGAGACGTCTAATATTGGACCTGTTTTTCTTGACATCATCTTTTGGCGTCACTTAAAGGCCATTTCAGCTGTTTTTCAGATGAACCCAGTGAGGACAAATAGAGGTGACCGTGATCGACTGGAAGTGAACTTGTTGAACCTTGAACAGCTTCTGTACACGTGTTATTTGATCTTTGACGTGGATATTTGAAAAGTGTCCATCCGTGTTTGTAAGGAAGATACAGAGGAAACTGAAATTATACAAACATCAGATCAATTTACACACCTTTCCACCTGTACTTGTGGATATTTTTCCTCACTGTGGACTAGACTACATCAGATATCATTGTCAGAGTGTGTTTACGTGAGTTTGCGCTGTGCATGTGAAGATGTACAAGCGCCGGGAATATGTTGAACTCTATGAGAAGGATCTGGCCAAATGGTCGCTGCTACGCAACGTCAACACTGTGATGAAACACAGCACACTGCTGCCGGTACGCAACTCTGTGTGTGTGTGTGTGTGTGTGTGTGTGTGTGTGTGTGTGTGTGTGTGTGTGTGTGTGTGTGTGTATCATCTTCAGTACAGTAGCTACAAGCAATTTTGGAAAATTTACTTACTCGCTTTCTTAAGAGATTATCAATGTTGTTCTTACATCTGTCCGTTAAATATAAGGCTATAGTGTTAGCTTAGCTTAGCACAAAGACTGTAAACAGTGGGAAACAGCGAGCCTGGCCCTGTACAAAGGTAACAAAAATGCACCTACCATGACTTCCAAGGTTGTATTCAGACTGAATTTAGCTCTGTGTGAAAAGAAAAACAGCCCATCAAACATGTGCAAGCGCACATTCCTGTTAGATTATTTTGTAACATCAACAGCGTATTTCTGCTGTTTACCTTGCAATCGTCTGAAAGATAAAATGCTTGCCTTTGTGATAACTTTGTAGAGTAGTAAAATCCTGCTGTGCAGTGTTCTGTCAACTGATAAGTCTTCAAAGTCATGGATCTGTTATTCAAACTGGACTTCCTGGATTCCTGTTTTACTTTTCTTCTCCTGCAATCAGAAACAAATATTTTACTTTTTACTCCACTGCATTTGATGCCTTTAGTTGCTCGTTACTTTGCACATTCAGATCAAGAATATCTTGTATGCCTGCTAGCCACAACTATATTAGCATAGTTTGTTAGTGTTGATTGTTAATCAATAACCAAGAGAAAATTTAATTCCTAGTCATCTAAACTTTAGACACCAGAAGAAAAATACTGTGCATTCTAAAGTTACTTTCATACCTCAAAATCAGTACTTTGAAATTAGAAATTTCTGCTAAGGTGAAATGATCGTGCTCCTTTTCCACAGGCAGAGAGATTAAGTGTCATCGCTGCAGCTTGTTTCTGGTTTAGAGAAATCAAGTGTGGTACAACTGCCCCCGGTCTCCCCTACTACAGTATAATATACAAGTCACACAAAGAAAAATACATTTCTGGCAAGCTTTAGAAAACCCAGAAGGTCTCTTAACTGAACTTACTGCTGTTTTGAAGGTATTTCCAAAAAGACTTAAACTTTCCATGCAGTCTGTCATCAATATGTTGCACCAAATGCACAATAAAAAGGATTTAAACCTATTTTTCAAGTTACTTCCTGTTATATCCTGTTATATCCTGTTATATTTTTTTTATAAAAGTAGATATTAATGTAATTTTTTAAATGGAAATATTGAAATGCTGTATCAGTACAGACAGATTTTTCTTTTGAATTTTGTTTCATGTATAAATTAAGCAAAGACGTGTACATGGGATAAGGAGTCAAAAAAAAACAAGCTTGTGCATGCAGATGGTTGTCAAAGGCTTCAGAACTGCAGGATGTTTTGTTTAATCACCATCTGGTTTTACAAAGCTTCCTAATCTCTGACTTGAATATCATGGTAATACATGAGAGCCTCAAACTGGGGCTAGTGGTGACCATAATAACTACCTGCATCCAGGAGGGAGAAAGACAAACACCTTTCAGGTGGAGAAGGTCTGACACGCAAAAAGCGTTGACAGGACAGTATTCCTTTAATGCCTCCTTGGCATTCATTCACCCATCTGTACTAATCCTTCTTTCCCTCCTACATAACGACTCTCTGCTGGTTAGATGTCCCTGTCCACCTCGACAAGTTCCTGGTACATATTTTATTTATATTTTTTCCTTTCCAGAAGCTTGCAGTCCAGGCTGGCCTGTCTTGCCTGGGCGAGGAGATCATTCGGGGTGAATTTCACCTTTTTCAGACTGCACCATTTTTAAAAATACTGAAAATAATGTTCTGACCCTGCTGAGTTTTAATGTAACAGCTTCGAAAAACAAAGCAACAAAAGTGAATCCCAGCCCCAGTAGAATAAAATGATATGAGGCCTTATTTAACCCACAATCTGACTTGGATTAAAAAGGTTCACACGTCTCCAGACTGCAGTTTGCCTGGTATAGGTGCAGTGTGAAAATGGTGATGATTTAATTATTTAAACAGGGAAACATGGATTCTAATAATCATGGGTCTGATCAACTTACAAATATAAACTCCAGATGCTAAAGTTATAAATCACGTTTTTTGGAGATGCTGTAATAAAGGCGTGGTTCCTTTCTGGCTCTGATTCTCTCTCTGATTTCTCATGTGATCATCCTTATTTTCTGTTACACTGCACCTGATTTAAAATTGTGATTCTTTCGCTGACGGTGATTTGACTACATTATAATCCTAATCCTGGTTTTGGCTTTAATTCTTTAATTTCTTTCCAGGGCGACTATGTCTGGTTGGACTTGAAGAGCGGTCGGGAGTTTGAGGTGCCGATCGGCGCAGTGGTCAAACTCTGTGACTCAGGACAGATCCAGGTGTTGGATGATGAAGGAAATGTAAGTGCTAAAACACATTGGTTAGTTATTGCTGTGGGGACCATTCTAAACTGTGTCTCATATCACCCCTACAGTATTTACTCTTTAGTGCACTATGAAATACATTATACTGGTGCTATATTAAATCCATAATGGAACATAAAAGCTGTGTCTGTGGCAGGTCTTCGTTTTTTGACATCTGGATTGTTTTTGTGTTCAGTGTCTTTCCAAGAACACTTGACATGTGAACAGGAGTAGCCATGGATTGCACCACCAACCCTATAATTAACAATCGACCTAGCTGCAGCACTTCGCATGGTAGCTTCTTTGGTGTGTGAGCTGTGTGAACGAAATAATGGTCGACCGATAGACTGATAGATGGGTTTTTCAATGACCAACGCTGATATTTAGAGAGCAGGGTGGCCAGTGGTCAATGTAAAATGTAGATATCAAAACAAAGAAAAGTCATGTCTAAATCCATTATTCCATGCAGAGTACAATCTGATATAGCACATGGTTATCTCCAGTAACGTGTTGCTTGAGATGGAGCTTTTATTAATGAATGAAATAGATTAATACACTCGATTCTGCTGTAGATTTCAGAGCACGATTGGTGTTTAAGGGACAGTTAGGCTAGAGTTTGTCAGAAGTGATGTCATCCGACTGCATTATTCTTTACAATATAGCAAAATACAGTGTCTCACAAAAGTGAGTACACCACTCACATTTTTGTAAATATTTGATTATATCTTTTCATATGACAACAGAGAAAGAGAAATGAATGGAGAAATGACACTATGCTACAATGTAAAGTTGTGAGTGTACAGCTTGTATAACAGTGTAAATTTGCTGTCCTGCAAAATAACACATCACACAGCCATTAATGTCTAAACTGCTGGCAACAAAAGTGAGGACACCCCTAAGTGAAAATGTCCAAACTGGGCCCAAAATGTCAATATTTTGTGTGGCCACCATTATTTTCCAGCACTGCCTTAACCCAAAAATGTGAGATACTGTATTTTTAACCCTGGCCAGTAATGGTTTTAGGTTAGATTTGCTGTTATTTGGGATGATTTATAGGCCTTGTGAGTAGGTATCTGGCACAGGTTTCAGCCAATGCCAATACCTGTGCTAGATTAAGATTTTAACTTATGTTATAGGCTACAAAACATCACCTGATAGGTCTTCATTTGGTTTTGCGGGGATGCTCTGCCATGTGAATTTCCTCCTGTTGATGTCCTATTTAGTTAAACATTAATAATTTCTTGAAACTATAACTATCCAGTGATTTGTGCTGCGGGTTTAACAGTTCAACTTCCACAGCGGGCGTGTGCATGAGGCAAGAAAATCATGCGATTAATCGCAATTAAAAATTTTAATCGTTAATCATCTGATCCTCCTCTACAACCCATAACATCTCCTCCTCCTCCAGGAGCACTGGATCTCACCACAGAATGCCACCAACATCAAGCCAATGCATCCCACCTCCATACACGGTGTGGAGGACATGATCCGCCTGGGAGACCTCAACGAAGCTGGCATCCTCCGCAACCTGCTCATCAGATACAGAGAAAAACTCATATATGTGAGTATTACAGCTCTATTGTTCTTATGGCCCACAACATCTGTAAACTGATACTAACATACTGTACCGTGCAAATACAACCTGCCTATCAATTACAGGGAAACCATAACACAACACCATTCCAAGGTGTTAACATGCAGTCAACAACCGGTATCTCAGAAATGACATCTGATGACCTGTGTTTTCATTAATTATTCTCGTCATACCAGCACAACCCACAATCTGGCACACTACTAGCACATCTAGTAAGGTGACAGATGATAACTATTTAAAAATGTGTCCAAATTGTACAGATTGCATGTTATATACGATCACAATGTGTTTATGTTTATTACAATTTGTCTGTAATTCAGACACAGGTCAGGTAATAGTAGGTGTAAATGGGAGTCATATACCTTGAACATACATTATTTAGTTTGAGCATTATGAGTTTTATTTCCCGCTTAGTTGGGATTTATTTATTTGGACTCTGCTACTCATTTAGCTGTTTCTGTCAACTTAAAGGCCGTACAAGAAGTCAGTTAAGATGATAAAAGTATTGATACATTGCTAACTATTTAACGGTTTCTTAAAATAGTAAGGATTCATCTTAGTCCATTTACAATTAGCATCACACCAACACTGCTGCTACATCATTTGTGTTTTCTTTACTAGAGATTTTTATGCCTTTATTCAGGGCTTAAATATTATCTCACAGATCCAACCTCAGACGTCTGATAATGGCTGTTGTTCTGCTCTCACATCAATTTCTTGTTCTTTATTCCTTCTCTTTGCTCTATTTGCTGTCCTCCTTCCTCACTCCCTCTTCCTGTTTCCTCTGAAGACAAACTGTGGTGGCAGGGTAAGGAAAGAGATCCAGCCTCAGCTGAAAATAATGCACCTAACCTTTAATTCAACACCTGCACGGCCTCAGAAACAATAACATGCAGTATATTTTGCTATTCAAATGTATCTGTAAACTGCATGTATGTTGCACGTTTTGAATGTTTCATGTTAGCATTGTTTTTTCTTGTAAACCTGAAATTGAAAAGAAATTGTGGGGCTTCAAAATGTTACAAATGATTACAGTACATTTAGTCAGACTCAGTGTCACTGGTATGATGGACATCTTATTTTGGAATGAAACTCACCTTTCATTTTATTTTGCTCTGCATAAACATCGCATCTACTTTTTTTGTGATAATTTACTGCTGTGACACACACTTTTAAAATTACAGTACGCCATGACTGAAAGACAGAACTAAATGGTCACTGAGGGGAAAAGAGGTACTTTTGCTAAACGTTGGAGCTTTGGAGGTGTCACGTTTCTGCAGGACAAGTCGAAATGCTTTATGGGACTGATTCCTGCTTGGCTGTAACCGAGCTCAGCGATGCAGCCGACATGCTAATTTGTTACCAACATGGCCGTCTGTTCTCCCGTGGCGAACGCTGATACATTCTCATTGTCATCCTGAACATCTGAGCTACGACACCTGCGCCAACTTCTCTTCCCTCCACCAGCCACTAACTTTATACACATCTAAAAAGTTGGCAAACAGACCACCCTTTACCCAGAAAACAGCTGAAAAGAGTTTGATCTACAGTCTATCCAGATGTTCCTGAACGATGTCTGTTTATTTATTTGTTACTTTATTTAGTCACAGGGGCAAAACAAATCAACATTGTTACATAGGGAGAAGTAATGCACCAGGTGGTATGTGTACGGGGCATTTAGCTGATGCTAATTTTTTAGCCCCTACAAGGAAAATATTCCACATCCACAAACCACTGACTGTCAGGCAGTGATGTAAAGTAACAAGTACATTTACTCAAGAACTGTTTTTAAAAACACTTTTAAGGTACTTGTATTTTACTTGAGTATTCCGGTTTTATGCTTTACTATACTTTATACGTCTACTGCACTACATTTCATCCATAAATGTACTTTGTACTCTGCTATATTTATCTGACAGCTGTAGTTACTAGTTACTTTGCAATTTTTTCTGAATGCTTTTGAAACAAAACACATGATAATCGTTTTATCTTATGAATAGTGCATGTGTATATCAGGCTGAAAACATTGCACTGCACTAAATACTTAGGTTAACATTATTTGTAAAGTATCTGAACACTTTATAAAGTAGTTGGCTTAATGCAACAAAAATGCTACTCACACAATAGTGAAAGAGGGACAATAATCAGTGATAATATGTGCATTATATGTAAGGTTTATGCTCCTGCTTCTGAAGATTAAAAGATTAAAAAGACTCCAGTCTTTGTGGGGTTTTGCCAGTCTGTCCCAAAATTGTAGGGTTACAGCAGTTTAAGTCCAAAATAATCACATCAGCCTTGAAAAGCCATAAATCAGTTTACCCTGTTCATCTGTGTGCAGACATACACTGGCTCCATCCTGGTGGCCGTCAACCCTTATCAGCTGCTGCCCATCTACACGGCCGACCAGATCCGCCTCTACACCAACAAGAAGATCGGTGAAATGCCGCCCCACATCTTTGCCATCGCTGACAACTGTTACTTCAACATGCAGAGGAACAACCGTGACCAGTGCTGTATCATCAGGTAGGAAAGAGTTCAGGCTGCAGGTGGCTCGACGCAAAACCTCCAACATGTGAGATTTGAGCAATTTAGAGAGACGTTCGCAGTCAAAACTGGTGGACCGATTGTGACACAAACAAAGGAACAGGACCTCCAGAGTGAACAAGACACAAACCACTGATATCTATCTGTGTAGCAGTGTAGCATATCTATACGTTAGTCAGGAGAGAAGGAGGAAGAGGAGGAAGGGCTGGGGATAAACATCACATCACTCTTTTGTATCAACCAAAATGTGTCTGAAGTAGTGAAAGTTGAGTGCTTGGTATGACCAAATATCGTTTAAATAGATGTTTCTTTTTTAATATCTATATTTACCACATGTAGCTATTTCCTGAGTCCTAATTCATAAAACATTATAAATGAGTCACAGTTCATTTGAACACTGAGCATTTAAAAAGTTTGGTTAATTTGTTGTATGTTAGGAAACATACGTTGATTAAAAGTAAGGTAGTTTGTTTTCATCACAAATTCAATACTGCATATCATAAATACTTTGTGTGTTTGTGTGTGGGACTAAATAGTGGTGAGTCCGGAGCAGGAAAGACAGAAAGCACCAAACTAATCCTTCAGTTCCTGGCAGCCATCAGCGGTCAACACTCCTGGATAGAACAGCAGGTCCTGGAGGCCAACCCCATTCTAGAAGGTAGGAACACACACACACACACACAGTATATATACGTGCTTGAATATACAAACAATATGACATTATACACATCAATATGACATTATTCCCACTGGTTTCTGTTGTGTCTTTTTCAGCCTTTGGCAACGCTAAAACAATCCGCAATGACAACTCGTCTCGTTTTGGGAAATACATCGACATCCATTTCAACAAGAGAGGAGCCATAGAGGGAGCCAAGATAGAGCAGTACCTGCTGGAGAAATCCAGAGTCTGTCGACAGGTACGGCACAAAAAGTTGACACAAAAATAATCCACCTGCTTCAGGATTAACTGTGACTGTGACACTTATGATTGTTGTTTAAATTTACTTATATAGTCTAAGGTATGTATTGTCTATTTTGTATTTTGCTTTTTTTTAAATGTAATTTCTCTAATTTATTTATTTTATTTGAATTCAAAATAATTATTCATGTGTTTTCTTACCTATCAGCCTGTGAATTTACTGTTTTATTTGATGCAATGATGCAACATCTATGTATTTTTGTTCTTCCCTCCCTCCCTGCAGGCCTACGACGAGAGGAACTACCACATCTTCTACTGCATGCTGAAGGGCATGACTGCAGATGAGAAGAAGAAACTGGGGCTGAGCAAGGCCACCGACTACACCTACCTGACCATAGTGAGTAAAGTTTCACCATCACCCTCACGTAGGCTGACAAAAAAACACAGACGATGTGATGGGAAGTTGAGATACTTTCAATAGCTATAATACAAGTTTGAAAACAGAAAGGTTTCAGGGATTTAAAACATCAGCTGTTAATGTCAGTCATCACTCCGTTTCTCTGCAGGGTAACTGCACAGTGTGTGACGGCCGAGACGACATGAAAGAGTACTCCAACATCCGCTCTGCAATGAAGGTATTGATTAAACTCACATCCTGACTGTAGTACAGAAAAGAGACATTAGCTCCAGGTGTGTTTAACTTCACATAGTAGCTACTTAAAGATTTTAACTGATAAAATAATACTTAAAGGTGTTACATTTTTTTTTTCCTTTGCTTTGTTCTGCAGGTACTAATGTTCACAGACAAGGAGAACTGGGAGATTTCTAAACTGCTGGCTGCTATTTTGCACATGGGAAACCTCAGATATGAGGGTAAAGTGAAATACTTCTTTAATTACACGATTTGTTTCTCACCGTGTTCGCTGCTCTGGCATGTTTCCCAGTTCAATCTTTATTTGTGTTTCCACTGGGGATATTTTTGTCCTTCTCACTGTTATAGCTTCAGGTTGATTTTTTTTCACGTGAGTGAAGATCTGAGTTAATAAAAATGTGTGACACCTTCAAGTATTGCAGCGCTCTCAAAGCTTAAAAGCAGCCAGGGGTGCAGCAAGTGCAAAGCAGGGTTGTTGGGGTTTTTTTGACCTAATTTGTTATTTGCTCAAGTGATTTAAATGTCTTGTTGTTGTTGTTTGTCAGACATTTAGCGCCTTTTTAAAACATGTTTGTATTTTCAACTCTCTTGACCTTTGACCCTGCAGCTCGTACCTATGACAACCTGGATGCCTGTGAGGTTGTCCGCAGCCCTCACCTCACCACTGCTGCTAAGCTGCTGGAGGTGACACACACACACACACACAATCAACACACATCTGTTAATCTGTTAACAGTAAAGGCAGGTTCCTCCATGTGAGCTACAGTATGATAATGGATGGGTTATGACACGATGGGCTCCAACGGGCACAGAGTCATAAAAGATTCAAACATATTTGAACTGCAGGATGCACTGTGGCAGGTGGCGCGGTGGTGCAGTGGTTGTCACTGTCGCCTCACAGCAAGAAGGTCGTGGGTTCGAATTGTCCCGGCCTGTGTGGGGTTTGCATGTTCTCTCTGGGTGCTCCAGCTTCCTCCCAACATCCAAAGATACTGTGATGGACTGGCAACCTGTCCAGAGTGCACCCCACCTTTCACACGTTGTAAGCTGGGATTGGCTCCTGCGATCCTGTATGCGCAATAAGGGGTTGAAATAAAAGTTAAAATAAATAAAAGTTAAAATAAATTTCATGTCAGACTCTCGCAAGGACTTGGAAATAAAATAAAAACAGTACATTCCTACTTTTATATATTTCACCTTCCTTTGAGAAACAATAATAACGGTCTTTTCAAATACAGGCTCTGATTCGGGGCCTCTGGGCCTGAAACCTTTAGACCCAGTTTGTAATCCATTCTTTGCTCTGATCACTTTAATAACATGCTATTCAAATCTTTAGAAAGCGATTAGGTCAGGTGTTTTAATAGCTAACCTTCTGATAAAAGCTTTTTGTGAACCTTTACAATAATTAATAACTGAAGCTTGTGTCTGGAGGAGATGAAACAGAGCCTGTGTTTGTGTGTGTTCAGGTGGACGGTAAGGATCTGATGAACTGTCTGACCAGCCGAACTCTGATCACCAGAGGAGAGACCGTCTCAACCCCACTCAGCATGGAACAAGCTCTGGATGTACGAGACGCTTTTGTTAAGGTATAACACTCAATTATTAAAGCTGTCTTTTTATTAATATTCTAAAATATGTTGTTGAAGGTGCCCTGTGGAGTTTTCTTCTAAACAAAGTAAAGTTATGTACTTACATTCAGTGTTAGCAAATTGGTCAGGCGGACACATGTTTGAGTGTGTGTGAATTTGGTGAATGAAAGGCAAGTTACAAAAGCGATTTGGATATAAGCTGCATAGAAATGTAGTCCACCAAGCAAAACAGGGGCCGACTCCTTAATGCTACTAGAGGTCAAAACCTCCGCAGGGGACCCCTAAAGTGTTGATTTGTGATTTGACCTATGTGTGTGTGCTTGCATGTTTGTGTGTGTTTAGGGAATTTACGGCCGTTTGTTTGTGTGGATTGTGGAGAAGATCAATGCAGCCATTTACAAGCCTGCTAGCGCAATTCCCAAAGGTCTGAGACGCTCCATCGGACTTCTAGACATCTTTGGGTTTGAGAACTTCACTGTCAACAGGTACAAAACACACACACACAGTAGCCAGTATTTCATATACAATATGCATTTTAAAATATAATCTTACACTGAAGCTTCTTGAAGAGCATCCTCTGACAGTCAAAGTCTTCTGTGATGATTTTCTCGCCGCTTTCTCGCCCTCCTTCCTGCAGCTTTGAGCAGCTGTGCATCAACTTCGCCAACGAGAACCTGCAGCAGTTCTTCGTCCGTCACGTCTTCAAGCTGGAGCAGGAGGAGTACAACCTGGAGCACATCAACTGGCAGCACATCGAGTTCACCGACAACCAGGACGCTCTGGACATGATCGCCATCAAACCCATGAACATCATCTCGCTCATCGACGAGGAGAGCAAGTTCCCCAAGGTACACAGGCTCAGACGGCGGATGGTGGGACGCAGCTAATGTGCGCTCCCCTGCTCTCCGTTCCCTCAAAGGTCAACATACTGTAGTTTGCAGTTGGTCAACTATCATCATCCACCATCCCCTGCTTAGCGCAATCAATACAAGAGAGTTTTATGGATTGCACTATTTGTTAACTCTCACTTCAACTAGGTATTTATCCCACTGTTGCTGTATGCACTGATAACCCTTACAAGTATCTGTTGTCACCTCTAGATCTCTTACTGTACTGATGCTTGTATGTTGTTCCTCAAATTTAATTCGCTCTGGACGAAAGTGCCTGCCAAATGAGTAAATGTAAAGAAGGCTGTGAAAAGCAGCGACAGTCAGACACAGTTAGAGATGAGCTGGTGAACATAGTGGATCATTTAGCCGCTAAAGAGCCAGATGTTTCTCTCAGGATGTGGTGGAGACCAAAAACTGAGCTAACAGAAAGAGAATATTGGACTCACATTCATCAGGTAAACACAAACACGACTCCACATGGATGATGCTCTGTAACTGCTGGATGTGTAAATAAACAACTGTTTTCTAACAAGTTCATCAACTTGAAAGGTGATAATATGAAAGTGTTACTTTCATACAGCAAAAAGATTTGAAGCAAATTTTCCAGAGCCTCTAAATAAACAAACAAATGCATGTGACAGCTTGTTTCTGCCGGTCTTTGTGTGTCCTGCAGGGCACGGACACCACCATGCTGAACAAGCTGAACTTTCAGCACAAACTCAACACTTACTACATCCCTCCAAAGAACACCCACGAGACTCAGTTTGGCATCCAACACTTTGCTGGAGTGGTTTACTACGAAACAAGAGGTGAGGGTCGCTTCATCACACCAGAACTCAAATGTTCCTCTATATGAAAATATTAATATGTGAAAGACAGTCAATGAAGCCAGTTCAGTGGGGCTTCCTTCTGTTATTACTTGCACATGTGACAGTTCAGAGAAGAAAACGACATGGTAACCGCATGCCTCTGCAGAGTGTGTTGATCTTTTTGTTTGTCATGTGATGCACACTGCAACACAGTGTTTATGTGCGTTTCCTGCAGGCTTCCTCGAGAAGAACAGGGACACTTTATATGGTGACATTATCCAGCTTGTTCATTCCTCCAAGAACAAGTTTGTCAAACAAATCTTCCATGCTGATGTCGCTATGGTAATGGACACACACACACGCACATCTATCTATCTATCTATCTATCTATCTATCTATCTATCTATCTATCTGCAAACTTGCCAAAACTGCATCAAAACTCTTTTTAAAAAATAACATGAAAACCAAATGTTTATTATGATTAGAATGATTTAACATTACACTGGCAGTGTTAAAGCTCGTATCAATTGCCATATTGGGATCAGATGAAAGTGAAATAAGATTTAGTGTAAATTCAATAAAAGTCTATGTTGTCCTAAATCTAAAATGGTCTGGGCCCAGTGGATCGCTTTGGATCACAGGGTCACACACCGCTTCCACACAAATGGTTTATAGCTTAAAGATGTTACACTCTAAGCAGACTCCTCAACACTGTATAGAGATTTAAAAGCAGATATGCTGATGGTATCAATAAATCACAGTTTTATCTGCTTCAGTACATATTTTATATTATTTTATTGGTATTGTACTTCATTTTATTTTTTAACATATAATATATATTATATCAATAATATTCATTTCTGGTGGTAGTTTGGACAGTATTGACTGTAAGAGTTATTTTTTGCGTCTTGAAAAGTCGGTCTTGATGACGCTATTATCAACGATGATATTTAGGCTATAACCTTAAAACAGACCATTTGAGACCTACCACAGTAAAGCAGTCTGTCCTACCTAGTGACATCACAGCATAACTGATCAACTATGTGGCTGTTATCAAATAAACATAACGCCATTGTTACTAGGATATAAAAATAATATATAGTCTATGTTCGTTACTAGAGAATAATGACCAATAAAATCTTCTGTTAATTTCTTTGTGATTGTTTCAGTTTAGACCACAGGTTTATTTTGAAAGAATTGACCGGTGTGTTAACATTGTTGTTATAACGTCTAACTTGATATTTCACCGTGATGTAGCTCCTAACTGTGACCACTAGAGGGCAGCAAATACTCATAAACAAAATGGTGACAGGCAACGTTAGAAAATTACATTTAAAATAACTGTTAGTCAGCAAATCTTACGAATACTAATAACTTGTAATATTTACACTAATAGTGACCTGTATAGAATAGATTCATATTCATAACGATTAATATCTAAACTCGAGTCAACCTTAAACTTTACTTGTGTAAAGACAGACACAAACACCATGCAAAGCTTTCCGGCGAAAACCTTCAAAATAAAACAACCAACACTGGGACAGAGTGGGAAAGAGACACTAACATTAATTGGCTTGACGTTTGTTTACAATCATTTTAGTAGCTAACTTACACTTCGAAATTTAGTCCTTGCTAATGAATAATAAATATTTCTATTCTTGACAAAGTTCCCTTGTGGTCAAGTCAATGTTAAGCATCGCAAAGATAGCATGATTAGGGTCAGGTACAGATGAGGAGGAGAAACACCCATCAGGTCACATAATTGAACGGTGACAGAATCCGGTGTAACACCTACAACGCTGGTGCAGCTATCGGTTGTTGAATAATAAATATCTTCAGTACTCAAGTTAAGTACACGCGAAATCAAATGTTTTTTCCTCAGGTGGTTAGGGTTACACGCATACATGGCGTAGATAAGGCAGCTATGATGAAGCTAGGCTAGCTGTTGCTAGTGTTTGTGCTAAGCTAGGCTAAACCACGTCAGTAAGCTAACATTAGCGCCATGAAACTCGGTCACCTTATCGCCCGCTAAGTTTTCAATAAGTCTCTTCTTGGACTGACGAAAGCAGGTATTTGAGATAAAAGATGGCTCCTTTGGTAAATTAGCAGCATTTAAGGCGTGGTTACCGACTAACAATTATTTTCATTACCGATTTATCTGCCCATTATTTCTGGATCAAAGGTTTTTGTCCAAAATGTTTCAGCAGGGGTTGTAGCCAATTCTGTGGTCTGGTCGCTGCCACACAGACCACTGGTCTCTGCCACACAGACCACTGGTCTCTACCACTAGGGGCGCTAAAGATACTGGTCGCTGTGGTCTCTGCCACAGCGACCACTGGTCTCTGCCACACAGACCACTGGTCTCTACCACGAGGGGCGCTAAAGATACTGGTCGCTGCCACACCGACCACTGGTCTCTGCCACAGTCTCTGAGGGATGGCTCCTTTCTGTTCCTTGTCACATAAACTGTGGCTGTACACCTTTTTAAAAAGTTTCAAGTTTTTATACAGTCTATGGTTCCAAAGTAGACCTAAAGAGACCTTACATCATTTAAATTATCTCAACTGGCAGATGATACAATTTTTTTTGTCTAATAGAGAGGAATAGATCAAAGTATTTAGATGTGTTGAGGAATTTTCTTCTGTATCAGGCTTAAGAATGAACTTGAATAAATCTGTTTATTAGGCTACCACTTAAGGAATGTGAACTATCAGAAGTTAATGTTATTGCAGAGTTTTTCATTCTTATCACACCCAGGTATGTAGGTTCTTCACAGGGATACCCTAAACTTCTGCCCTATGATTAAAAAAAATAACGAAAAAAGGTTCAACATGTGGTGGATGAGGCATCTTTCACTGAATGGTAGAGTTCTACTGTCTTATACTGAGGGAATATCCAGATCTATGTTTCCTTATCACTGGAAATGCCTAATAAAATATACAAAGAATTAGATAGGATCTTATTTAATTTCATTTGGAAGAACAAATGTCTTTATTTAGGGAAAGATAACCTATGCAACATAAAAAAATTGAGGTCTGAAGGTTTTAAGTTTTGAAACCTCAAACAGTACTTTCCAAAGTTAAATGACTAACTAAGTTGTTAAAAAAAGACTACAAAATCAATAAATTATTTTGAAATTATCAAACTTTTATAAACAAGCTCTAATGGCCTGGAAATGAATAGATAGTATTTTATTCGCATGGATGACGTTATTCAATTCAAAAACAAGTATGTAGGCGACATCGCGAATCAGACTTAATCTTTTGATTTGGGGAAAGACAGCATGAGAGGCTCCACAGTCTTGGGTTGCTGCCGCTGCAGACCATTGCTGCCACTGGTTGGTGTGGTCTCTACCACTAGGGGCGCTAAAGATACTGGTCGCTGCCACACCGACCACTGGTCTCTGCCACACAGACCACTGGTCGCTACCACTAGGGGCGCTAAAGATACTGGTCGCTGCCACACCGACCACTGGTCTCTGCCACACAGACCACTGGTCTCTACCACTAGGGGCGCTAAAGATACTGGTCGCTGCCACACAGACCACTGGTCTCTGCCACACAGACCATTGGGATGCTGATACTGGTCGCTGCCACAGTGGGTGCTGAGTAGTGGTCGGGATAGGTTGTCGTCAGTGGATGGTTTGTTGTGGACTCCTGGCTGTGTTGGCACTGTTAGATGAAAGCCAATATGTCAGACACTATAAACCTTTGACTAGTAAATAACCTAAATTATCGAAGTTATTTATTGTTGCACCGTTTACAGTTTGTGTGGTTATATCTACAGAGAAAAATATTTCTAGATCATACTTTGTTAAATATACTATATTATCGATTATGGCTACTCTTATGTTGCACTGTATATTGCAGTTTCTTACCAACAAATAGGACTACAAGTAGTTATTCATGGATACATCACAGGCATAAATGTCTTACCGGGCAGTCCCTGGACATAAATGTCATTTATTTAAAAGGGAAACAGCATATTAACTATGATTGTAGTGCCAGTATTTTAGATTTATCCAAAAGGCTTTGCCCTTGCACAAACTACTTACTTATTGCAGCATCCTTTGCACTACGCTCCATCGCGACTGTGTAGTGTACATGTGTATGCATGTAGGAAATGTGTACCTGTAGCCTATATCACATCCACCTCTGACATGTACATAATTAATCATTATAAGTTTACTCCTGCATCCTTTGCACTCTGCTCACTGCACTATTTGTCAATATGTCTGTCTATATTGTTTATAGCGTGTATTTGTGTTCTCTATACTGTAGCCTGGGTTTGATTTTATTATTGTGTTATTGTATGAGTAAATACATCGTGAGCAATGTCTAATACAAAGTCCAATTCCTCGTATGTGTACACATAGGCCTACCTGTCGAATAAATCTGATTCTGAAACCTTACATTCATCTGTAGTCCACCGTAGGTCATTACAATACAGAGGTCATTACTAGAAAGGTACTACCACAATAAAATAACATTTTTAATAGGCTATAGGCTATATTGTAAATTGCATTTTAATCTGTTGTAAAGTGCAAATTATTAAGATTGTAAAGTGTAATTCAATGATCATGGACCATTTCAGCAAAAAAAATAATTAATTCATTGCAACTTTGTAGAAGTAATTAACATCCTTAACCCTCTCCTTCCATTGTGAGACTGTGGGGACTTTGGCCTTAGCCAGTTCATCCGTTCAAAACATTCTCGGACTTTCCTCCAGCAACATTGCTCAAAAGTTGCCCGTGTATCATCAGCTTTAGAAACAGGACTCTCTGTATCATTGTTTCACATCTTCTGTTGTTATTCATAATAAGAAACAAAATGGCTCCAATGGTAGTTCTATATGTAAACACTTTTTGCGCAGTCCCAAAATATATGTGATCTAACCAGCCGTACCCTTGCATCACTGATTCATTATGTTAACAGATTTTCATTAGTGAAAAAGGGTTCAGAAAATTCTCATCTAAACTTTTCATTTAAATACCCCACAAGTGGGGCTATTTCTGTGGTTTTATGTACCTCTCTGCATGATAGTTCCCACTTTTTATCTGCAATTTGTTTATGTACAGTATCTCTACTTCCCTTTTTTCTTGTAGGATACTGTATAACAGTTCATTTCATTATTAACACGAAGAAATAATCTATAGGATGGTCAGGCACATAGTTTCTCAGTGGTTTCATGTCATAATTTAATTTCTCTTAATATGGTCGCTACCACAAGGCGTTAAAGATACTGGTCGCTGCCACAGAGACCAGTGGTCGGTGTGGCAGCGACCAGTATCTTTAGCGCCCCTAGTGGTAGCGACCAGTGCGACCAGTATCTTTAGCGCCCCTAGTGGTAGAGACCAGTGGTCTGTGTGGCAGAGACCAGTGGTCGGTGTGGCAGCGACCAGTATCTTTAGCGCCCCTAGTGGTAGCGACCAGTGGTCTGTGTGGCAGAGACCAGCAAGTACCCCTGACTGCAGTGGTCGGTGTGGCAGCGACCAGTATCTTTAGCGCCCCTAGTGGTAGAGACCACACCAACCAGTGGCAGCAATGGTCTGTGCGGCAGCAACCCAAGACTGTGGAGCCTCTCATGCTGTCTTTCCCCAAATCAAAAGATTAAGTCTGCGATGTCAGCCTACATACTTGTTTTTTGAATTGAATAACGTCATCCATGCGAATAAAATACTATCTATTCATTTCCAGGCCATTAGAGCTTGTTTATAAAAGTTTGATAATTTCAAAATAATTTATTGATTTTGTAGTCTTTTTTTAACAACTTAGTTAGTCATTTAACTTTGGAAAGTACTGTTTGAGGTTTCAAAACTTAAAACCTTCAGACCTCAATTTTTTAATGTTGCATAGGTTATCTTTCCCTAAATAAAGACATTTGTTCTTCCAAATGAAATTAAATAAGATCCTATCTAATTCTTTGTATATTTTATTAGGCAATTCCAGTGACAAGGAAACATAGATCTGGATATTCCCTCAGTATAAGACAGTAGAACTCTACCATTCAGTGAAAGATGCCTCATCCACCACATGTTGAACCTTTTTCGTTATTTTTTTAATCATAGGGCAGAAGTTTAGGGTATCCCTGTGAAGAACCTACATACCTGGGTGTGATAAGAATGAAAAACTCTGCAATAACATTAACTTCTGATAGTTCACATTCCTTAAGTGGTAGCCTAATAAACAGATTTATTCAAGTTCATTCTTAAGCCTGATACAGTAGAAAGTTCCTCAACACATCTAAATACTTTGATCTATTCCTCTCTATTAGACAAAAAAAAATTGTATCATCTGCCAGTTGAGATAATTTAAATGATGTAAGGTCTCTTTAGGTCTACTTTGGAACCATAGACTGTATAAAAACTTGAAACTTTTTAAAAGGTGTACAGCCACAGTTTATGTGACAAGGAACAGAAAGGAGCCATCCCTCAGAGACTGTGGCAGAGACCAGTGGTCGCTGTGGCAGAGACCAGTG
>JALXJV020000009.1:4639046-4654255 GCA_024633595.2 Lepomis macrochirus
TGAGAAGCCCCTGACTGCAGTGTGCAGATCGGGCGGGCTCAACGATGGTCAATGTGGGCGGGGTCAAACGTTTGACTCCGCCCACACCGAGCACTGCCCTTCCAAGCAGCACGGAAGCCCCGCCCAATCCCAATCACCCCCCTAAGCCCTAAGCCCTGAACCCTCACAGATTCTTTACTGACGCCACTTGAAAGTGACTGAGTGCAAGAGGCTGCAAGGACTCAAAATGCTGTAACTAGGAACGGACGGCCCTTTCCCACTTTATCACGCTACCTTGACAACGCTGAAAAACGCTGCACACTTTTTTATTTCATGCTTTTGTCTGATTAATGAAGTCCTGCAGGCTCTTATAGTGACATCCACTCTACAGAGTGGAGGAGTGGTAAATGTCAATATATTTGTCAATAATCATGAATAGGCCGACACTATTGTTGGTCAAAACACACATCATTAAGTAAAAACTAAAATAAATAGTTGAATAAACAAAGTGTGTAGGCTAATAAGGTGTATTCCTCTGACTTTATGTGTTCTATGCACCATCTTAAGTTCAGAAAAAATTCTAACAATATTAACATCAGCGTTGGTGTCAATGCTTGTTTGTTTACCGCTTTCTTCTTCTCTCCTGTATAGGCGTATTTGCCGTGATATTTGTCTCGCCTCGGCTTCCCCTGGTAACCCCGTGTTTCACGCCATACCGCTATGAACTGTGGGCAATTCCCTCAGCCAAAGTCTGCAGAAATGCGGACTTACGGAAAGGGTCTAAAAGGGTTCAAAATGTCCGCGAGAGCCCTCGCAAGACTTGACGATTTGACAGTGGGACAGCCCTAAGCCCTCACGGACTTCCCGGGAACGCGCCTCAAAGTCTGTGAGTCTGTGAGGGTGGAGATTGGGATTGGGCCCCCGTCTCCCTCGTCTTCACTTGAGATTTACGTTCGTGGAAATGGATGGAAATTAGCCAATTAATTAACGTGGAAATTAGCCTGTTGAACTAACTCTGGCTCATTTACAGTACAGCTGTTAATTAATGAGCACTGTCCCTGTCAAAAAACAAATTAAATTAAATAATTAAATAAGGTGTCTGTGTTAAGAGCTTCAATTGTGTTACGATTTTTAAGTAAAAATTATGTCACCCCCTGATCTCTTGATTCAGCCTGTTCTCATGCTTTTGCTTTTCATGCTCACATATACACGCTTTGGGAAAGCCGTCTACAACGGCTATTTTATGCGGTATACTTTACTTCCAGGTACGTGTGTATGATGAGACGCATCCCAGCAGCGTGTGTATGTGACGCTCCGGTGACCGGATGCGCGAAAGCAGTGCTTCCGGTCGCTAACTAGCTAGGTAGCTAGCGATGTTTTTATTTAAGGAGTTGACAGCCTCCCCGAGGCAATTTCCTTAACCTCAACCATGACATTAGTTAGTGCCTAAACCTAAGTCAGTAAATATATGCATAATCGACCGGCTAACCCTACAGCTGTAGCATATCGGCCTCACGGCCGATGTGCTAGCAGGTAGGTTAGCCTCCTTTGTGCTGCAACGCTATTGTACACGTTTGACCCCGCCCACATTGACCCATCGTTGAGCCCTGCCCCGATCTGCACACTGCAGTCAGGGGTATTTGCTGCAGTCAGGGGTATTTGTCTTGCTTACCTCACCCTCTCCCTGCAGTGCCTGAAGCTCTCTCTTGTAGGTCTTCTTTCCCAGCGTCTCATAGATTTTGGTCATGACGGGGATCTTCTCGCTTCCGTCGCTGATGGCCATGTGGTACTTGGGCTCCGGCAGATCTCCCATGAACCTCAGCACTGTGATCCACACCGCCAGAGCAGCCTGGGTCGGGACGTGGAAGAATTATATTCATCAGGTTTATCAGGACAAATGTTAACTGTAGAAATGAATGTTAAGGCTGTGGCATCTTTGCTATTGATGGAGAAGGTGGATAAAATAAAAAATGTATATAACCGGTTTTGTTACCTAGGTCATATTTCCAGTGTTGGGCAGTAGCGTCGCTACAAGTAGCGCCGTTACTAGTTTAACTACATTTCTCAGTAGCTTGGTGGTAGCGTCGCTATTTTCTGAATCAATTAGCTTTTCAGTAACGAAGCTCTTTTATTGGCCGAGTAGCGCGGTAGCTTCCACACACGTTACATTTTCCCAAGCATTTCTGATGGATCAGTACGTGACACCACCGCCACACACGGACCTGTATGTGCAGCCGGCAGAAGCGCTTCCCTGTGATGGTGACATCGCGTACCGATTCTTGGGTTGATGTTTGCGACTTTGCTGCAGGGGAATAGACATGTGCGACGGAGTGTCTCTCTCTCTCTCTCTCTCTCGCTCTCTCTCTCGCTCTTTCTCTGCCATGAATGTTTAGGTTGCAATGTTGCCAGAGCACTAAGTCACATATAAACTATAAAAAATCGAGAATTAATAATTAATTAATTAAATTTATTAATAATTTGATAATTAAGTTGCTTTATACAAACAACAATGGTTCTCCGTTTGTTGCATGAGGAAGTACATTTAGCAGCAATGATATGGCAGTAAGTAGGAGAGTTTCTGTGTCTGATTTAGCTCTCTTGCACAAACACACTGTTTGGAGCAGGTTTTAGTCTTTCTTCTATTGCTACTGTGGAATGAAGTTGGTTCAATATAAACTAGGCCTATGTTTGCGTGTGTGTGAGTGTGTGTATATAAATATTTATATATAAATGACCTAACTATAAACTATTAAAAAATTAAAAGTAGCTTAGCTTGCTACATTTCACTGGGGGGTAGCTTCTGTGTAGTGAAGCTTCATTTAATGTCGAGTAGCTAGTAGCTTAGCTCACTACATTTTCCAAGTAGCTTGCCCAACACTGCATATTTCCCATTAACCCCAGTGCTTCCACCAGTAAACATGTCAATTCTCTTTCTGCAGTCTGAACTGAACTGAAGCAGATGTGACACATTTGAAATATATTACAGTTACATTATTAACAGCATCTTTCAGAGAAACAGCAAAAATCTGCTTCCTAAAAGTGGTTAGAGTGTTGTGGGGTCGGAGGTCAAAGTTGACCTACCAGCTGGTCTCCCTCGTCGTCATGGAACAGCAGAGGCTGTTTGAGAGGCCGTCGGACGTAGGTGTGCGTGGTGGGGCCTTGAAAGTATGTGGCAGCATACTTGGCGAACTTGTACTCCGATAAATCCTCCTCTTCATCGTCCTCAGGCAGAGGAAGAGCCTCGTCCAGATCCTCCTCCACCAACTCCTGATGGGTTCCTCCAGGTCCTGCAGAAGGGACAAGGCTTCAGGTGAAACTTCCAGAGTGAAACTGTGGTGTTTTTTAACATCAGACAAAGTCAAAATACTTCGCTGTCATGGCCTCGTTAAAGCATAAAGGTTATTTAATTCATTTCATACTCTCTCAAACTATATACATGCGTTCATTCAGTGTCCCCACTGACTAATAACTAACTTCTTTCCTCCTCCTCATCATACTCCTATATCATGCATACACAACTCTGTTACTCAAGGTATCTGCTTACTTTAGTTTTATAAACATAAACTATTTTTAATGCGCAACTAGCTGGATAAATGTCAACCGACAGTTGTGAAAAAAGAACCAAAAACATCAATATATGGACGTACAGAATGAATATGGACATCCAAGAAAAAGAGAGTAACTCCAGAAATACGGTGAAATTACATGTTCATGCTAAATCATTTGCGCCTTCAGGTCTCAATTATGCCTTTTCCACCAAAAAAAGAACTGGTTCGGAACTGGTGCTGGTTCAAAGTTGGTTCAACTTGCGAAACTTCTCAGAACCTGTTTGTTTTTCCACGGACTAGGGAGCCCAGCGAACGACGTCATTACGTCACTGTGTACGTCGCCACATGTCTTCGCCTTCCCAGAAACGTGGTAAAAGAACGGTTCTACTCCAGCAAAGAGTTGGTGCCGCTTTGGAACCAGTTTTCCTGGCCGAGAACCGGTTCTTTGGCTGTCGAAACACAAAGAACTGGTTCGCGAGTTGGCACCGGCTCCGAACCGGCTCTCAAAATGCTTTGGTGGAAAAGGGGCTTTTGAAACACTTATATACGTCTATGACTGATATACTACACTGGTTTAAATAAATAATCTATCTTCACATCACTAAAGATAGCAGTAGTGCCACCTGTGGTGTGGAGGCTGGGGGATCATTTTAATTACAGGAATTACATCAGTGACTTTCTCCATCTACACTGGTAAATAAAATTACTGGCTGTAGTAATGCTGTCACTCTGAGTATCAGTAGCTGCAAGTTTCAGATAATTTTAAGTTTGTTTCAGTATCTATAGAACTGTGTTTACTACATGATTTGTGGGTTTAGTGTATTTTGTGGCTCTAACTTTGTGGCCTCTCTAAGAGTGACAGGAAAACCTTTTGTAGGCTCACCTCAAAGCCGGCAGGGGCTTGTCCCTCTTGTCCCGGGAAAGAGCCCGTCGTCCCCAGGAAGCCGAACATCTTATCCACCATGTCGGAGTCGTTAACAGGCTCCAATCGGGCCTTCTCCATCTGCTCCACCATCTCCTTCTTCCTCCGAACCTCTTCCCTCTCTTTCTTCTCCCGCTCTGCGTCCTCTTTCGCCAGCTGCGCCAGACGCTCCTAGAAAATAAAAATATCACATCAGACTACGTCATTAACATGCGGTGCAACTACTGTGAGTGTGGGGAGAAGAGAAGTGAAGCAGAGGCAACGCAGGTAGATTTACCAATGATACTAATAATAATGTCCAAGGGGGGACTAACATAAGGTGTTTTTTCAGTGGAAAGAGTTGGTAAAACGTCTGTCAGTGAGAAAGAATGACGACCCTCATGTAAACGTACTGAATAAAACCAGGGCAATAATCCACAAAAGATCCTCGGGATATCCTGAACTTGAATAAAGCATTACAGTTCATTATTAGATGTAACAGAAACCTCGGTTTTGAAAATGTCAAAGCATTTGTTGAACTCCCACCTGGTGTTTGCGCTCAGCCTCGGCCTTCGCTTTCTTTGCAGACATCTGATTCCTCAGTTTGGTCTCTTCAGCCAGACGCATCTTCTCCGCCTCCAGCCTCCTGCGATACTAAAGGGGGAGGGAAAGGAGTCAAATGGTTAAAAAAAAAAATGACACAGACTCAAACACAGCCGCTGTTCATCTTGTTAACATCCATTTTTTGTGATTTTGTAATAACAGAGAAAGATTTCTCATGACTGTTGAGCATATTCACAGACTTTTAGGAGGTTAGGTTTGAATTTTGTTGAATCTCAGCTGTAACACCTTGCAGTTTTGAGCAGGCGGTGTTTTCTTTACCCATCGGTGTAAAAAAACGTTTAATCTGGTGAGTATTTGAATCATGTATGCTGTTCTGTATACAATGGAATTGGTGGATTCAAGTAAAGCATTTAAAATGTGTGCAGCGGTGGGAGAAGTAGTCAGACCATTTACTAGGTGTAAAAGTACTAATACAACCATGTGAAAATACACTTCAAGTACATTCAAGACCTCATATCAGTAGATTTAGTAGAACATTATATTGCTGCAGTGTAAACATGTAAAAGAACCACTTTAATGTTGTCGTTTTCATAACTTTATATTCTTTTAGGCAGTTCAATCAGTCACAATGCACAATATTTTATGAACTGATTAAATGTTTTGTATGTAAAATCTTAATCTGTGTGCGTGTATACCTCTCCCTTCAGCCTCTTGTACAGCCGGCGAGCGATCATGCCTCTGGTGTAGGCCTGGATGGTGATGACGCCCCACAGCCGGTGTCTGAATGCCCGGCGCACCAAAAAGCCCCGACAGCGACCCTGGAAGAACGTGATTCGCTGACGGGCCACGTGATACGACGCGCACAACTTCCTGGAACGAACCAGAGCCTGGAGGCGAGAGAAGCCTGCTCTCATCTGAGGGGACACAGAGAAAAAAAAACAAAATACAGAAAGAGAAGAAATATTTATTTTCAACTATTTTATTAATAATCAATCACTCAAAATATGCTGCATCATGACTCACAATCATGCTGATTTCAAGAGCAAATCTTTCACCGAAATGTTCACCTACACTTTTGTTTACACTTTTCTAGAATTTAATTTGTATGTGTGACGTGTGAAAACACAGAGATGCTCCTCACAGCTCCGTAGTTCTTCCTACAGTGATACCCTCTCCACGTCTTCTGGATCAACACGGCCGACTTCCTCATCTTCAGGAAGTTGGATCTGATGCCAGGAAATGCAGAATCTCAAATTACTTGAACATTTCACTTTTCCTGAATCTCATGGAGCGTGACACTGGGTCAGCCTCTTTTCCAGTTTCATCAAATGCGTTTTTAAGGCGTACCTGTCCTTGAAACCTCGAACCACCTTTTGAATGAGGATCACCATGTCCGTGATGGCTTTGTCTCTCTCGATCTCCAGCAGCATGTCGTGGTGATCCTACACAGCAGCAGACAGATAAACAGATAAATAACAGCCACATAATGCACGTTCAGCTGTTTCTCTGCTTTCATTAGTTTGAGATTCTAATAATTAAGAGTCTACAGCCATGCAGCAGCTCCGTGAGGCTGTACTTTGGCACAGCAGTGGTTTGAGCAAATGCTAATATCAGCATGTATAAAGCTTATGATTACTGTCCTACAGTACTTTAGCGCGCTGGTGCGCTACAATTTGCTAATTTGCATTGAACACAAAGTACAGCCGAGTTGGGTATTTGGTCTTAAACCAAAGCACTGGATGGTGCATGACCCTACATGATGAATACTATTTTTTTAGCACTTGGATTTATGTCATTTATACCAGAATTACGCTGACGGGGTGACGCTGTCTTGTAATCAGTACAGTGCGCCAGGAAAGACACTGCAAACTTCCAGAGAAGTAGAAAAGAGCCCTCTGACTGGCTGGCTGTTTGATGTTTTAATATATTGTTTTTGTTGCCAACAAGTGTAAAACAGGAAAATCAAATACTTTAAATTAGGAGGTAAAATAAATAAAATGATACATAAAAAGTGATAGGCTGCCCTAGAAGTGTCTTGTAAAAGCGTTTGACGGAATTGCATAGTGCCTCAAAAACAGGAGATCTATATTTGTATAAATAATATTCAGCCAGCAGAATCAAATACTTTAAAATACATTCAGTATATCAGTATTTGTGGTCATGTTCTCAGTCTCAAACAGAGGCCAATCATGTCATGTGACACGCTTCTGTAAGAACAAATATTTCTGTGACACTACAGGAAATTGCAGATCAACATTTAATTTCCAGGAATTCACATCAGCTACACTGCAAGAGCTGATGTTAGATTTGATATCTTGCCGTTTGTTAACTGTGTAATTTAACAGTAACATTTTCTTCAGTCAGATAATTATTAAATTACGTTGCTTGTATAAAGTGTTTGCTTGAGCCAGTTGAAGGCACGGTGCACATTCACGTGCCAGGAAAAAGCCCTGTGACGGCATCTAATAGTTGTTTAGATATTTTACTCGACAGATGTCATGCCTATTGGTGGCACTAAAGGAAAATTAGGGGATCACTAAAGTTATTTGTTCATTCATCACCATGAATGTCTGTACAAAAAATTCACGTAAATCCATCCAGTAGTTGTGAAGATATTTCGGCAAGTGTTAGACTGACCGTTCGTTCCACATTACCATCAACAGAGACACACTGCTGACTTTAAAACAAACCGCTTCAAACAACCTAACAAAGTAGTTTTAGTTGCATTAAACCTAACCAGAGCTTAATGAGAGAGGTGGCAGATCAGTTTTTTGTGACACTGTGATTGGTCAATCCAATGAATTGCGTTAGATATCATGAAACACAGCTCAACAGTTTAAAAACTCTCAGATATTTTTATTGGCAGGTACATGCAGGTCATCCTTGTTCACATGATCAGTCCGCAATAAGGAAGCAGTAAATTCAAGCAGCATGGAAGCAGTAAAGCAGAACGACTTCACCTCGGTCGTTTTAGAAAAGGTTAATCTCCTTTTTGAGTTTGAAGTTTCTCTTCAATTGAAATACAAAGTAAGAGTACAAAAGTTTTTTTCCCCAAATTTACTGATGAGATCATATTAGGGTTGGGTAGTGTTTAAAATTTTATGATACCTGTACGCAAAACAGTACCCCTAAAGTGATACCGATACCTACAGAGTACTTCATTCGATACCTTGCATAAAATCAAACCTTTTAAACTTAGTTAAAGTTAAAATTAGACAAATAACATAAAAATGACAGAGCTGCTTAATTAGATTGTCCATCCATCTTCATCCGCTTATCCGGGGTCGGGTCGCGGGCTTAATTAGATTGTTCTTTATTTAATTATTCCCTAGAGGAAAACAGCATTTACTATGTTGACTGTAACCCTGTATGGTTCAAGCTAAATGCTAACATGCTTACAGTGATAATGATAACATAACAAACTGACGTGTAGAAGGTATATTTACCATGTTCACGATGTTCGCTTTAGCATTATAACATGACAGCATTAGCACTTATCACCAAGCAGAGCTGAGGCTGATGGGATTTTGAGCTGATGATGGCACCAGAGGAAACATGACCAGCACTTTTTCCTCAACAAGTTTTAATCTGGCAGATTTCCAGAATTGCTAACATAGCACTTAAAAGACCATAAACGCCTTAAACCTGTGATCTGTCCATCCGTCCTGTCGGGGAAGTGTGGGTACTGCCCTGCCTTCAACCCCCTGCACTTTCTACTTCCTGTTATGCTTCCCGTCCAGCCGAGCAGTTAAGGCTTGATAGAGAGCCTTAAATCCAGGAGAGCCCAGAGATTTGTGTGAAAATTAATCAATTTAAAACACAAAGTGGGGCCATGATACAGAAAACAGAATCTCCACTAAACCAGGCGCCATAGACTTCAATTGTTCATGAATGTGACATTTCAAGTTCAGCTACATCTTTGCACACAGGAAGTGAAGGAATCAAAATTAAACAGTTTAAACTTTTCTCCCAAACCCAAATTCTTCTTTCTAGAGAAACCAGACTCAGCAGTTGTGGCTGCTCCATACTAACAATGGATATCTCAGAAAATTTAAATTAAAGAGGTCATTTTAAGTTTGTTTGCCTATTTTCCCTTTCTTTTATTGAGTTATATATATATATATATATATATATATATATATATATATATATATATATATATATATATATATATATATATATATATATATATATATATATTGTGCATATAATAGGTTTGCAATGTAAAAAAGCCCCAAATCAACCCCAAAAGCGAGTTCCCATCTCCCACACAGGTGCAGCTAGGAGGGACTGCACAATCCCACTTAAAAAAAAAAAACCTATTCAGCCAGGCAGTGTTTTCATTTACAGCATCACATCAATGGAGCTCAGTGCCACCATCAATTACAGAGTCTCCATCCTGTTACTCATTTAAGAGTAATGCTAAGAAATGGCTTACTGAAAATCAGCATTGTCAACACTGATGCTGGTCTCATCTATTTTTAGATTTGATCTGCTCATCTTGATTGCTCGGCTGTGATTTAGAGACAGCTCACAGTTAAAACATTTTGAATAAATGATACATTTCTTACTCATTAATAACTTACCACTCAAACATCTTGCTCCAGTCTAAGTTGCGAAGCTAGTTCAGGTTATGCTGCCTCTGTTTAGCCATGGTTACCGGCTGAAGCAGCTTTGTCTTAGATCACACTACCTTGCTTGTCAGGACCCGCCCTACTCTGCTCCTGACTGGCTAGCAGTCCTTGCCTAGGCACTGCGTATGTGAAACTCCCAACAAATCGAACAGAAGTGAGATGCTTCACTCGGTAGCTAAGAGGGAGCGGTCAACACGCAAGGTGAAAAGATTTGCTGCAGTAATGCGCAGTATGACAAAAATATGGTGCTTTTTGAAAACCATATAAACTTATACTGGTACAAGCCATTATTAAAATTTTGAACCTGAAAATTAGGTTAATATGACCTCTTTCCACAGCAACGGACATTTTAATAACTGCTGACTGAGGAAAAACTGTAGTTATACCACTGGAACAATACATAGTCCAGTTTAAGCTACAGAACATTTTACCTCTAAATTAAGAACCTCTCTTGCAGCCTACTGCAGTATTAATATTTATTATTACATTACATGATTTTCTTTCTGTGACTTAAAAGCCTCAGGTGAGTGAGAAGCTCACAAGTGGGTCACCTGCCTTGGTTGGATTGAACTTTAATAAAATAAAAGCACTTTGCTTTCATCTTCAAATTACTGTACAGGTAAAGGAAACCACAGCTTCAGAGTCTGTGTACAACATTTAAACAATGTCCCGCTCATGTATCTAAAACTCATCCTCTCGGGTGTGTGAACGCGTCATCGTTCGATCAAAATATAAACAAAACCAGCGGAAAGACAGTGTTTCAACAGGGGGCGCTGTCCAGGAGTCACACACTGTGAAAACAAACTGCTGAGCCTAAATCATCAGCTGATATTTTCATTTATCTGTCATACAGGAAACAAAAACACGCCGCCTTTCCCCTATCAGCACACATGTGAACTGGAAACAATCACAGCAGAGCCTCACTAGTGGGATGAACTGGTTCGTTCCCAGTAGGCTGCAGCTGAGCAGGTTAAACAAGGTCTTCCTCTTTGGTATAATGTGTTAAACGGCCGACAAATCCGCAGCAAATGTGTGATACTTTCGTGTCAACATGGAGCTGAATCTCTGAGGAATGTTTCCAGCACTATGTTGAAACCAGGACACCAAAAATATATATTATTTTATTATAATATTTATTATTACTGTGATTTTTGTACCTTCATCGAACTGTTAAAATTAAGGAAAGAGGAGTGAGAGGGGTACAGTATGAGAAATTTACCATCTCATCATGACAACATGCTGGCTGTGTGAGAGATTTACTCATTCTTCCTTGTGATATTGGCCACCCTGATGTAATTAAGTCTCCTTTTTTAAATTAAAAAAGTCAGATTTGATCCTATTTGGATTTTCTGCCCTTCCTCCAAAAGATAATAAATTCCTTTTTGTGAATTTACAAAGTCGAATTGGTGGTAAATAATGAATGAAAAACACTCACTGATGACTTATATATTTATAAAAGCTGCGCTTTAATGCAGGAGTACCTTGAGGAAAATCTTCGTCTTTCCCATTTGCCAGTCGTCGTCTCTGCCGAGCACAGCGGCGGCGATCCTCTGACAGGTTCCCCTCAGGTCCTCCTGACGGGCGAGACGCACAACGACAGAGCGTTTAGTCGCCACGTTCACATCAAACCAGACGAAGAGTCTACAGCCAGCTGGCAGCTCTGTGAGCCAGTGAGCTAAACGCTAATGCTAACGTGGTCACAATGACAACGTTAAAGAATGTTTGGTGATATTTTAAAGTTTTCAACAAATTCCATGAAAAAAAATCTCCTAACAAGTACAATTTGTGTATCACACAAACACACTCACTGTTGTTTATTTGGTTTTACAGCAAGTAGGTGTTTTGGGAAATTATTATATATTCATGAGCCGTTTTCAAAGATTAAGTCTTCAGTAGGAAAACCTGGAGCTGAGAGTCACAGACAGGAAGTCAGAAAGTATTAAGAGATAGAGGAACACATTGATGGTTTTGGTCTTTTCATTGGATTTGCAGACAATAAGAAAAATATAAAATAATTCAATTTTAATTCTTTAGCATGCAGACGTTAGTTCTGCAGGATTTTGTTAATAGGACAAATTATTGAAGATGGCGAGACAAGTAAAAAGTATCATCAAGCTCATTACAATTTATCCATTAAGGAATGTGAATATCTGGATAAAATATCAGAATTTGCCTTTCTCCATTTAGTTTCTTTATGAATTTAGCACTTTAGGTTGTGTGAGTATTTTTCCTCCCCCCAAAAAAAACGTGTGACTAATTAACATCTGAGCTAAATTTTTGCATAATTAGTCAAAGTCAACGCAGGCAGACCCCACATCAACAAAATCACAAACTTTTAACTTAATCCTATGTTTAATCTTACATATGCTAACTCTAAACTGTTTTCAAGATACACACACACGACCTCCAAAGCCGCAGAGGGAGGGAGGAAACCATAACATGTAGGGGGGTCCAAAGAAAACACACTGCGACCAAACACAGAGTCACACGTGCGGTGTCACAGGACTGATCACAGACAAACACACTTGTTACTAGTTTGTTAAAAAATAAAAGACGACTCTGATCAAAAGCTTTTTTCCCACTCTGCGTTTTTCTCTGTCTCAGCTCCTCGTCGTCTGTGACAGGTGACTGAGTTAATTTTTGGCTGCTTGCCAGATGATTCAGTCCTCAGTCTACAGTCGGCGTCTCGTTCTCACTCCACGTGAATTTATTTCTCTCTCTCTTCAATACAGGAACCCTTTAGAAGCTCCAGCAGGTTTAACTGGACTAATAGAGCATTAGTAGCTGGTGTCTCCCACTGGTTGAATGTAATTGAGTACAAATAAGTACAAATGTGAGGTACTTGAATTTTACATGAGTTCACAGCAGCCTTGGTCTTCTTAAATGTAAGAATTAGCTTTTCTTTGCCATTTATGTAAAAATGTTAATTATAATAATAATAAAACTGAAGATTCTTTGGTTTTGGACAAAACCAGAAATTTGACTTTGGGCTCTGGAAAATTGCGATGAGCATTTCTCAAATAAAATTCAAGACTAAATGATTAATCGATTAATCATGAAAATAATCGGCAGATTAATCGATAATGAAAATAATCATTAGTTGCTGCGCTAACACACTCACACACACCTGTAGTGAGACTCTACCTGTTTGTACGCTGGTTTCACTCCAGGCATGAGCACCCGGTAGCGGTCGACAAACTCCACGAAGGTGTAGCGGATGGGATATCCTGCGCGGCGGATGCGAATGGTCTCCATCATACCCGAGTACCTCAGCTGACGCACGCACAGCTCCCTGTCGAACAACTACAGACAAAAACACGAGGGCTGTGACAGGAAGCGAGAGATTACAACCTCCAAGCTCAGGTGATACCTCAGGTGTTGCCTCTAAATTGGGATTCTCTTCATATGTTGAACCAATTTTTAAAAAGCTTTGGGTAAAGTTCATCATCTCAAACCCATTGTTAGAGGTGTTTACATTAAAAGTGAGAATTTTAAGGGTCCATAATTCTGAACCACTGCGTGAAACCGCCTTTATTTGTCATTTTTTAAAATTTAGTTTAGTTTTATTTGCCATGCATTTTGGCACTAACATGATCAACACACTTGACGTGGTGTTTTAATTCCAGTTCATAGTGAATTTGACATCAATGTTCACAGATGTTAATGGTGAGAAAACATTGTTGGTGGCACATTTGTCTTAAATTAAGGCCATCTGATTAATCAAAAGCAAGATGTCTGGAAGCTATAAGCTTAAAAATATATTAAATCCAACCTGTATTAATCCTGAAAGTGCTTTTATTCCTTATGATGGAAGAGATTCATGTCAAAATTTACAAAACTTTAATTACTGATGATCTCCCCAGTTACACATCATTTAATTTCCCTGGTAACAAGATTAAACGTTCGACTCATGTTCATGTTGTGCTTGTAAATTCATATTTCTTTCCCTTTAAAGACGTACAACGTGCAGAGGAATTAAACTCATAATGAAAAACAGCTTTAACACAAACATGGGTCTGAACAAGCCCTTAAAGACCATTACTGTGCCTGTTAGTTTGCCGCACAGTGTCTTGTTGTGACTTTCCAGACTGAAGGCCCTGACATAAGAATTAATAACTTGACATTTAAACTATTAAAACCCTCCTCTGCAGCAGAGTTCACACTGTGCATTAAGTTACTTCAGAATTTAAACTCTGCCCCACATAACTCATTTTAAATACCAAACTTGGCTGAGAAATGTTTTGCGTGCTGCAGCGTCAGTCTGTGGGTAACAGGATAACTGGATCCCCTAAAAAGTAAAAACTTATTCCGTCACATTCTGTTTAAATACAGAGGAGCAGACACTCACCATGGGCTTCTTGTATTCGTTGGGTTTGATGCAGCGAACGAAGAAAGGCTGACAGACGCTCAGAGTCCTCATCAGCAGCTCCAGAGATTTCTTAAACTGACTGCTGAGAGTGGGCGAACGCTTCCTGGTCTCTGCCCCCTAAACACACACACACACACACACACACACACACACAAAGTAAAACAGCTTAGAAAGTGTCAGGGTCAGAAACAATGACGACTCCCTTTTCTCTTCCTGAGTGCTGACACTAACCTTTTTCCTCTTTCTGTCTCTAAATATAAAAGTCTTTGTCTGGCTGACATCTCAGGTTCAGAGTTATTAAAAGTGAAGCCAGAGTAGAAACTATGTCCCGAGGTTGGAGCTGCAATTACAAGTCAATTAATCGACTTGCAGTGTTGGGAAGATTACTTTGGAAATGTAATGTAATAAGTTACCCTATTTAAAATGTAATTGTAGTGTAACTTTTTAAATAACTTTATCAAAGTAATGTAACTTTTTTACATTACATTAATAACTTTTTGATTACTTTTCTAATTTCTAAAAAAATGTTTTCAATCATTTTCAAAACACAGCTTGAGAGGCGTAAGAACCATTTAAAAGATCTGAATGACACCAAACTTGTGGCTGAAAATGCCAAAGGAAAACATTGTGCACATGCAAAACATTTTAAGCAACAAAATTTATTTAATTCAACATTTAGCTGAGTTTATTTTAAAATATTCAGATGTAACCCCACCCCCATGTAATCAAAAACATTTTCACAAGTAACTAATTAAATACACATTTTCCCCAGTAAATGTAACATATTACAGTTACATTCATTTTGTAATTATGCAAAAAATGCAAAAACGTTTGCTGTTTCCAGATTTTTAAAATGTGAGGATTTGATTCTTTTCTTGATAAAAACATATCTTGGACTGATTTTTTTTGATTTTTTTTACATTTTTTAAAAACATTTGAGAGGGGGTTGTAGCCAATTCTGTGGTCTGAGTCGGCTGCCACAGCGACCACTGGTCTCTGCTACACAGACCACTGGTCTCTACCACTAGGGCGCTAAAGATACTGGTGGCTGTGGTCTCTGCCACAGCGACCACTGGTCTCTGCCACACAGACCATTGGTCTCTACCACTAGGGGCGCTAAAGATACTGGTGGCTGTGGTCTCTGCCACAGCGACCACTGGTCTCTACCACACAGACCACTGGTCTCTGCCACACAGACCACTGGTCTCTACCAC
>JALXJV020000009.1:4654755-4670141 GCA_024633595.2 Lepomis macrochirus
AAAAAATGTAAAAAAAAGAAAAAAAGCTCAGTCCAAGATATGTTTTCATCAAGAAAAGCATCAAATCCTCACATTTTAAAAATCTGGAAACAGCAAACGTTTTTTGCATTTTTTTGCATAATTTACAAAAATGAATGTAACTGTAATATGTTACATTTACTGGGGAAAATGTGTATTTAATTAGTTACTTGTGAAAATGTTTTTGATTACATGGGGTGGGGTTACATCTGAATATTTTAAAATAAACTCAGCTAAATGTTGAATTAAATAAATTTTGTTGCTTAAAATGTTTTGCATGTGCACAATGTTTTCCTTTGGCATTTTCAGCCACAAGTTTGGTGTCATTCAGATCTTTTAAATGGTTCTTAAGTTTGCAGGCCCCTCTGCCACTAAACCGCCTCTCAAGCTGTGTTTTGAAAATGATTGAAAACATTTTTTAGAAATTAGAAAAGTAATCAAAAGTTATTAATGTAATGTAAAAAGTTACATTACTTTGATAAAGTTATTTAAAAGTTACACTACAATTACATTTTAAATAGGGTAACTTATTACATTACATTTCCAAAGTAATCTTCCCAACACTGCAAGTCGATTAATTGACTTGTAATTGCAGCTCCAACCTCGGGACATAGTTTCTACTCTGGCTTCACTTTTAATAACTCTGAACCTGAGATGTCAGCCAGACAAAGACTTTTATATTTAGAGACAGAAAGAGGAAAAAGGTTAGTGTCAGCACTCAGGAAGAGAAAGGGAGTCGTCATTGTTTCTGACCCTGACACTTTCTAAGCTGTTTTACTTTGTGTGTGTGTGTGTGTGTGTGATTGTGTGTTTAGGGGCAGAGACCAGGAAGCGTTCGCCCACTCTCAGCAGTCAGTTTAAGAAATCTCTGGAGCTGCTGATGAGGACTCTGAGCGTCTGTCAGCCTTTCTTCGTTCGCTGCATCAAACCCAACGAATACAAGAAGCCCATGGTGAGTGTCTGCTCCTCTGTATTTAAACAGAATGTGACAGAATAAGTTTTTACTTTTTAGGGGATCCAGTTATCCAGTTACCCACAGACTGACGCTGCAGCACGCAAAACATTTCTCAGCCAAGTTTGGTATTTAAAATGAGTTATGTGGGGCAGAGTTTAAATTCTGAAGTAACTTAATGCACAGTGTGAACTCTGCTGCAGAGGAGGGTTTTAATAGTTTAAATGTCAAGTTATTAATTCTTATGTCAGGGCCTTCAGTCTGGAAAGTCACAACAAGACACTGTGCGGCAAACTAACAGGCACAGTAATGGTATTTAAGGGCTTGTTCAGACCCATGTTTGTGTTAAAGCTGTTTTTCATTATGAGATTAATTCCTCTGCACGTTGTACGTCTTTGAAGGGAAAGAAATATGAATTTACAAGCACAACATGAACATGAGTCGAACGTTTAATCTTGTTACCAGGGAAATGAAATGATGTGTAACTGGGGAGATCATCAGTAATTAGAGTTTTGTAAATTTTGACATGAATCTCTTCCATCATAAGGAATAAAAGCACTTTCAGGATTAATACAGGTTGGATTTAATATATTTTTAAGCTTGTAGCTTCCAGACATCTTGCTTTTGATTAATCAGATGGCCTTAAATTAAGACAAATGTGCCACCAACAATGTTTTCTCACCATTAACATCTGTGAACATTGATGTCAAATTCACTATGAACTGGAATTAAAACACCACGTCAAGTGTGTTGATCATGTTAGTGCCAAAATGCATGGCAAATAAAACTAAACTAAATTTTTAAAAATGACAAATAAAGACGGTTTCACGCAGTGGTTCAGAATTATGGACCCTTAAAATTCTGACTTTTAATGTAAACACCTCTAACAATGGGTTTGAGATGATGAACTTTACCCAAAGCTTTTTAAAAATTGGTTCAACATATGAAGAGAATCCCAATTTAGAGGCAACACCTGAGGAATCACCTGAGCTTGGAGGTTGTAATCTGTCGCTTCCTGTCACAGCCCTCGTGTTTTTGTCTGTAGTTGTTCGACAGGGAGCTGTGCGTGCGTCAGCTGAGGTACTCGGGTATGATGGAGACCATTCGCATCCGCCGCGCAGGATATCCCATCCGCTACACCTTCGTGGAGTTTGTCGACCGCTACCGGGTGCTCATGCCTGGAGTGAAACCAGCGTACAAACAGGTAGAGTCTCACTACAGGTGTGTGTGAGTGTGTTAGCGCAGCAAATAATGATTATTTTCATTATCGATTAATCTGCCGATTATTTTCATGATTAATCGATTAATCATTTAGTCTTGAATTTTATTTGAGAAATGCTCATCGCAATTTTCCAGAGCCCAAAGTCAAATTTCTTGTTTTGTCCAAAACCAAAGAATCTTCAGTTTAATTATTATTATAATTAATATTTTTACATATATGACAAAGAAAAGCTAATTCTTACATTTAAGAAGACCAAGGCTGCTGTGAACTCATGTAAAATTCAAGTACCTCACATTTGTACTTATTTGTACTCAATTACATTCAACCAGTGGGAGACACCAGCTACTAAAGCGAGTTTTGTGTTGTTCTCGGCCTTAATGTTGATAAGCCAGCAAATTTCTTCAAGTCAGTTTTTAAACTGAGTCTTTTAGAGTTACTCAGCCCTAATAATGCTCTATTAGTCCAGTTAAACCTGCAGGAGCTTCTAAAGGGTTCCTGTATTGAAGAGAGAGAGAAATAAATTCACGTGGAGTGAGAACGAGACGCCGACTGTAGAAACAGACTGAGGACTGAATCATCTGGCAAGCAGCCAAAAATGAACTCAGTCACCTGTCGCAGACGACGAGGAGCTGAGACAGAGAAAAACGCAGAGTGGGAAAAAAGCTTTTGATCAGAGTCGTCTTTTATTTTTTAACAAACTAGTAAACAGTGTGTTTGTCTGTGATCAGTCCCATGACACCGCACGTGTGACTCCGTGTTTGGTCGCAGTGCAGTTTTTCCCAAGAGCAGTGTGTTTTCTTTGGACCCCCCTACATGTTATGGTTTCCTCCCTCCCTCTGCGGCTTTGGAGGTCGTGTGTGTGTCCCTTTGAAAACAGTTTAGAGTTAGCATATGTAAGATTAAACATAGGATTAAGTTAAATGTTTGGGATTTTGTTGATGTGGATCTGCCTGCGTTGACTTTGACTAATTATGCAAAAATTTATCTCAGATGTTAATTAGTCACACGTTTTGTTTTTGGGAGGAAAAATAGTCACACAACCCAAAGTGCTAAATTCATAAAGAAACTAAATGGAAAAAGGCAAATTGTGATATTTTACCCAGATATTCACATTCCTTAATGGATAAATTGTAATGAGCTTGATGATACTTTTCCTGTCTCGCCATCTTCAATAATTTGTCCTATTAACAAAATCCTGCAGAACTAACAACATTCCCGTCAGCCCCAGTTGTACTTTTTATCCAGTGGTACGTCTGCATGCTAAAGAATTAAAATTGAATTATTTTATATTTTTCTTATTGTCACCAAATCCAATGAAAAGACCAAAACCATCAATGTGTTTCTCTATCTCTTAATACTTTCTGACTTCCTGTCTGTGGCTCTCAGCTCCAGGTTTTCCTACTGAAGACTTAATCTTTGAAAACGGCTCATGAATATTTAATAATTTCCCAAAACACCTACTTGCTGTAAAACCAAATAAACAACAGTGAGTGTGAGATTTTTTTTCATGGAATTTGTTGAAAACTTTAAAATATCACCAAACATTCTTTAACGTTGTCATTGTGCCCACGTTAGCATTAGCGTTTAGCTCACTGGCTCACAGGGCTGCCAGCTGGCTGTAGACTCTTCGTCTGGTTTGATGTGAACGTGGCGACTAAACGCTCTGTCGTTGTGCGTCTCGCCCGTCAGGAGGACCTGAGGGGAACCTGTCAGAGGATCGCCGCCGCTGTGCTCGGCAGAGACGACGACTGGCAAATGGGAAAGACGAAGATTTTCCTCAAGGTACTCCTGCATTAAAGCGCAGCTTTTATAAATATATAAGTCATCAGTGAGTGTTTTTCATTATTTATTTACAACCAATTCGACTTTGTAAATTCACAAAAAGGAATTTATTATCTTTTGGAGGAAGGGCAGAAAATCCAAATAGGATCAAATCTGACCTTTTTAATTTAAAAAAGGAGACTAAATTACATCAGGGTGGCCAATATCACATATGTACCCCTCTCACTCCTCTTTCCTTAATTTTAACAGTTCAATGAAGGTACAAAAATCACAGTAATAATAAATATTATAATAAAATAATATATATTTTTGGTGTCCTGGTTTCAACATAGTGCTGGAAACATTCCTCAGAGATTCGGCTCCATGTTGACACGAAAGTATCACACATTTGCTGCGGATTTGTCGGCCGTTTAACACATTATACCAAAGAGGAAGACCTTGTTTAACCTGCTCAGCTGCAGCCTACTGGGAACGAACCAGTTCATCCCAGTAGTGAGGCTCTGCTGTGATTGTTTCCAGTTCACATGTGTGCTGATAGGGGAAAGGCGGCGTGTTTTTGTTTCCTGTATGACAGATAAATGAAAATATCAGCTGATGATTTAGGCTCAGCAGTTTGTTTTCACAGTGTGTGACTCCTGGACAGCGCCCCCTGTTGAAACACTGTCTTTCCGCTGGTTTTGTTTATATTCTGATCGAACGATGACGCGTTCACACACCCGAGAGGATGAGTTTTAGATACATGAGCGGGACATTGTTTAAATGTTGTACATAGACTCTGAAGTTGTGGTTTCCTTTACAGTAATTTGAAGATGAAAGCAAAGTGCTTTTATTTTATTAAAGTTCAACCAAGGCAGGTGACCCACCTGGGAGCTCTTCACTCACCTGAGGCTTTTAAGTCACAGAAAGAAAATCATGTAATGTAATAATAAATATTAATACTGCAGTACGCTGCAAGAGAGGTACTTAATTTAGAGGTAAAATGTTCTGTAGCTTAAACTGGACTATGTATTGTTCCAGTGGTATAACTACAGTTTTTCCTCAGTCAGCAGTTATTAAAATGTCAGTTGCTGTGGAAAAGCGGAGACTAGTTTCCTTAAAGAGGTCATATTAACCTAATTTTCAGGTTCAAAATTTTAATAAGGGCTTGTACCAGTGTAAGTTTACATGGTTTTCAAAAAGCACCATATTTTTGTCATACTGCGCATTACTGCAGCAAATCTTTTCACCTTGCGTGGTGACCGCTCCCTCTTAGCTACCGAGTGAAGCATCTCACTTCTGTTCGATCTTTGTTGGGAGTTTCACATACGCAGTGCCTAGGCAAGAACTGCTAGCCAGTCAGGAGCAGAGTAGGGCGGGTCCTGACAGTGTGATCTAAGACAAAGCTGCTTCAGCCGGTAACCATGGCTAAACAGAGGCAGCATAACCTGAACTAGCTTCGCAACTTAGACTGGAGCAAGATGTTTGAGTGGTAAGTTATTAATGAGTATCTTTCATTCAAAATGTTTTAACTGTGAGCTGTCTCTAAATCACAGCCGAGCAATCAAGATGAGCAGATCAAATCTAAAAGATGGGACCAGCATCAGTGTTGAAAACACTGCCTGGCTGAATGCAGTTTTTTTGTGCAGTCCCTCCTAGCTGCACCTGTGTGGAGATGGGAACTCGCTTTGGGGTTGATTTGGGGCTTTTTCACATTGCAAACCTATTATATGCACAAAAAAGATATATAACTCAATAAAAGAAAGGGAAAATAGGCAAACAAACATAAAATGACCTCTTTAATTTAAATTTTCTGAGATATCCATTATTAGTATGGAGCAGCAACAACTGCTGAGTCTGGTTTCTCCAGAAAGAAGAATTTGGGTTTGGGAGAAAAGTTTAAACTGTTTAATTTTGATTCCTTCACTTCCTGTGCGCAAAGTTGTAGCTGAACCTGAAATGTCACATTTATGAACAATTGAAGTCTATGGCGCCTGGTTTAGTAGAGATTCTGTTTTCTGTATCATGGCCCCACTTTGTGTTTTAAATTGATTAATTTTCACACAAATCTCTGGGCTCTCCTGGATTTAAGGCTCTCTATCAAGCCTTAACTGCTCGGCTGGACGGGAAGCATAACAGGAAGTAGAAAGTGCAGGGGGTTGAAGGCAGGGCAGTACCCACACTTCCCCGACAGGACGGATGGACAGATCACAGGTTTAAGGCGTTTATGGTCTTTTAAGTGCTACGTTAGCAATTCTGGAAATCTGCCAGATTAAAACTTGTTGAGGAAAAAGTGCTGGTCATGTTTCCTCTGGTGCCATCATCAGCTCAAAATCCCATCAGCCTCAGCTCTGCTTGGTGATAAGTGCTAATGCTGTCATGTTATAATGCTAAAGCGAACATCGTGAACATGGTAATTATACCTTCTACACGTCAGTTTGTTATGTTATCATTATCACTGTAAGCATGTTAGCATTTAGCTTGAACCATACAGGGTTACATTCAACATAGTAAATGCTGTTTTCCTCTAGGGAATAATTAAATAAAGAACAATCTAATTAAGCCCGCGACCCGACCCCGGATAAGCGGATGAAGATGGATGGACAATCTAATTAAGCCAGCGCACTGACCCCGTATAAGCAGATGAACATGGATGGACAATCTAATTAAGCAGCTCTGTCATTTTTATGTTATTTGTCTAATTTTAACTTTAACTAAATTTAAAAGGTTTCATTTTATGCAAGGTATCGAATGAAGTACTCTGTAGGTATCGGTATCACTTTAGGGGTACTGTTTTGCGTACAGGTATCATAAAATTTTAAACACTACCCAACCCTAATATGATCTCATCAGTATATCTGGGGGAAAAAAAACTTTACACTTTGTATTCTTACCTTGTATTTCAGTTGAAGAGAAACTTCAAACTCAAAAAGGAGATTAACCTTTTCTAAAACGACCGAGGTGAAGTCGTTCTGCTTTACTGCTTCCATGCTGCTTGAATTTACTGCTTCCTTATTGCGGACTGATCATGTGAACAAGGATGACCTGCATGTACCTGCCAATAAAAATATCTGAGAGTTTTTAAACTGTTGAGCTGTGTTTCATGATATCTAACGCAATTCATTGGATTGACCAATCACGTTGTCACAAAAACTGATCTGCCACCTCTCTCGTTAAGCTCTGGTTAGGTTTAATGCAACTAAAACTACTTTGTTAGGTTGTTTGAAGCGGTTTGTTTTAAAGTCAGCAGTGTGTCTCTGTTGATGGTAATGTGGAACGAACGGTCAGTCTAACACTTGCTGAAATATCTTCACAACTACTGGATGGATTTACGTGAATTTTTGTACAGACATTCATGGTGATGAATGAAAGAATCCAAATAACTTTAGTGATCCCCTAATTTTCCTGTAGTGCCACCAATAGGCATGACATCTGTCGAGTAAAATATCTAAACAACTATTAGATGCCGTCACAGGGCTTTTTCCTGGCTGACACGTTAATGTGCACCGTGCCTTCAACTGGCTCAAGCAAACACTTTATACAAGCAACGTAATTTAATAATTATCTGACTGAAAAAAATGTTACACAGTTAACAAACGGCAAGATATCAAATCTAACATCAGCTCTTGCAGTGTAGCTGATGTGAATTCCTGGAAATTAAATGTTGATCTGCAATTTCCTGTAGTGTCACAGAAATATTTGTTCTTACAGAAGCGTGTCACATGACATGATTAGCCTCTGTTTGAGACTGAGAACATGACCACAAATACTGATATACTGAATGTATTTGATTCTGCTGGCTGAATATTATTTATACAAATATAGATCTCCTGTTTTTGAGGCACTATGCAATTCCGTCAAACGGTTTTACAAGACACTTCTAGGCAGCCTATCACTTTTTATGTATTATTTTATTTATTGTACCTCCTAATTTAAAGTATTTGATTTTCCTGTTTTACACTTGTTGGCAATAAAAAAATATATATTAAAACATGCTGGAACAGCAGTTTTATTTTCTGACGTTACCAACGGAAACACTGTTTCCAGCCAGCCAGCCAGTCAGAGGGCTCTTTTCTACTTCTCTGTAAGTTTGCAGTGTCTCTCCTGGCGCACTGTACTGATTACAAGACAGCGTCACCCCGTCAGCGTAATTCTGGTATAAATGACATAAATCCAAGTGCTAAAAAAATAGTATTTATCATGTAGGGTCATGCACCATCCAGTGCTTTGGTTTATGACCAAATACCCAACTCGGCTGTACTTTGTGTTCAATGCAAATGAGCAAATTTTAGCGCACCAGCGGCGCTAAAGTACTGTAGGACAGTAATCATAAGCTTTATACATGCTGATATTAGCATTTGCTCAAACCACTGCTGTGCCAAAGTACAGCCTCACGGAGCTGCTGCATGGCTGTAGACTCTTAATTATTAGAATCTCAAACTAATGAAAGCAGAGAAACAGCTGAACGTGCATTATGTGCATTATTTATCTGTTCTGTCTCCTGCTGTGTAGGATCACCACGACATGCTGCTGGAGATCGAGAGAGACAAAGCCATCACGGACATGGTGATCCTCATTCAAAAGGTGGTTCGAGGTTTCAAGGACAGGTACGCCTTAAAAACGCATTTGATGAAACTGGAAAAGAGGCTGACCCAGTGTCACGCTCCATGAGATTCAGGAAAAGTGAAATGTTCACACCTAGAAAAGTAATTTGAGATTCTGCATTTCCTGGCATCAGATCCAACTTCCTGAAGATGAGGAAGTCGGCCGTGTTGATCCAGAAGACGTGGAGAGGGTATCACTGTAGGAAGAACTACGGAGCTGTGAGGAGCATCTCTGTGTTTTCACACGTCACACATACAAATTAAATTCTAGAAAAGTGTAAACAAAAGTGTAGGTGAACATTTCGGTGAAAGATTTGCTCTTCAAATCAGCATGATTGTGAGTCATGATGCAGCATATTTTGAGTGATTGATTATTAATAAAAAGGTTGAAAATAAATCTTTCTTCTCTTTCTGTATTTTGTTTTCTCTGTGTCCCTTCAGATGAGAGCAGGCTTCTCTCGCCTCCAGGCTCTGGTTCGTTCCAGGAAGTTGTGCGCGTCGTATCACGTGGCCCGTCAGCGAATCACGCTCTTCCAGGGCCGCTGTCGGGCTTTTGGTGCGCCGGGCATTCAGACACCGGCTGTGGGCGTCATCACCATCCAGGCCTACACCAGAGGCATGATCGCTCGCCGGCTGTACAAGAGGCTGAAGGGAGAGGTATACACGCACACAGATTAAGATTTTACATACAAAACATTTAATCAGTTCATAAAATATTGTGCATTGTGACTGATTGAACTGCCTAAAAGAATATAAAGTTATGAAAACGACAACATTAAAGTGGTTCTTTTACATGTTTACACTGCGGCAATATAATGTTCTACTAAATCTACTGATATGAGGTCTTGAATGTACTTGAAGTGTATTTTCACATGGTTGTATTAGTACTTTTACACCTAGTAAATGGTCTGACTACTTCTCCCACCGCTGCACACATTTTAAATGCTTTACTTGAATCCACCAATTCCATTGTATACAGAACAGCATACATGATTCAAATACTCACCAGATTAAACGCTTTTTTACACCGATGGGTAAAGAAAACACCGCCTGCTCAAAACTGCAAGGTGTTACAGCTGAGATTCAACAAAATTCAAACCTAACCTCCTAAAAGTCTGTGAATATGCTCAACAGTCATGAGAAATCTTTCTCTGTTATTACAAAATCACAAAAATGGATGTTAACAAGATGAACAGCGGCTGTGTTTGAGTCTGTGTCATTTTTTTTTTTAACCATTTGACTCCTTTCCCTCCCCCTTTAGTATCGCAGGAGGCTGGAGGCGGAGAAGATGCGTCTGGCTGAAGAGACCAAACTGAGGAATCAGATGTCTGCAAAGAAAGCGAAGGCCGAGGCTGAGCGCAAACACCAGGTGGGAGTTCAACAAATGCTTTGATATTTTCAAAACCGAGGTTTCTGTTACATCTAGGCAAGGCAAGGCAAGTTTATTTGTATAGCACATTTCAACAACGAGGCAATTCAAAGTGCTTTACATAAAACATAAAAGCAACAGGGAAAAAATAATAAAAGTTACAGTGTTAATAGTTACAGTGTTACAATCATGGTTAAAAAAGCTAAAAACAAAGAAAAAAGAAAACAGTATAGTAAAAGATACAGTGCAGTGTAAGTTATCAATAAAAAAGAAAATCTTAATTAAAAGCAGTGGTAAAAGAAAGGTCTTCAGTCTTGATTTAAAAGAGCTGACTGTTTCAGCAGACCTGCAGTTATCTGGGAGTTTGTTCCAGATATACGGAGCATAATAACTGAACGCTGCTTCTCCTTGTTTAGTTTTGACTCTGGGGACAGAAAGCAGACCTGCCCCAGGCGACCTGAGAGGTCTGGATGGTTCATAACGAAGCAGAAGATCAGAAATATATTTTGGTCCTAATCCATTTAGTGCTTTGTAAACTAACAGCAGGATTTTGAAATCAATTCTTTGACATACAGGAAGCCAATGTAAAGACCTAAGAACTGGAGTGATGTGATCCACCTTTTTGGTCTTAGTGAGGACTCGAGCAGCAGCGTTCTGAATCAGCTGCAGCTGCCTGATGGATTTCTTAGGGAGCCCTGTAAGGACACTGTTACAATAGTCAAGTCGACTGAAGATAAATGCATGGATAAGCTTTTCCAGGTCCTGCTGAGACATAAGGCCTCTTATCCTTGATATATTCTTCAGGTGATAGTAGGCTGACTTTGTAATTGTCTTAATATGGCTCCATAAAATTCAGGTCTGAGTCCATGACTACACCAAGATTTCTGGCTTGGTCTGTGGTTCTTAACATTACAGATTGAAGTCGAGCACTGACTTTCAATCGCTCCTCCTTGGCTCCAAAACAATAACTTCTGTCTTATCTTTGTTTAACTGGAGAAAATTCTGGCACATCCAGTCTGTGACCTGCTCAATACAGTTACTCAGCACCTGTATGGGATCATAGTCACCTGGTGAAATGGTTATGTAAATCTGTGTGTCATCTGCATAATTATGGTAACATATTTTGTTGTTTTTCATAATCTGAGCCAGTGGAAGCATGTAAATGTTAAACAAAAGAGGTCCCAGAATGGAGCCTTGGGGAACTCCACATGTCATTTTTGTCAGCTCAGATGTGTAGTTACCTATAGACACAAAGTAGTCCCTGTCCTTTAAGTAGGATTCAAACCAGTTTAGTACTGTGCCAGAAAGTCCAACCCAGTTTTCAAGTCTGTCTAGTAGTATGTTGTGGTCAACCGTGTCAAATGCAGCACTGAGATCCAATAATACTAAGACTGAAATTCTGCCACTGTCAGTGTTTAAATGGATGTCATTGAAGACCTTAACTAGAGCCGTCTCAGTGCTGTGGTGTGGTCGAAAACCTGACTGGAAGACATCAAAACAGTTATTTAGTGCCATGAAAGCACTAAGCTGTTGAAAAACAGCCTTTTCAATTATTTTACTTAAAAATGGGAGATTTGATATGGGCCTATAATTGTTCATTAGTGAACTGTCTAGATTGCTCTTTTAAGAGTGGCTTAATGACTGCAGTTTTCAGGGCCTGTGGGAAAAACCTGAGAGAAGAGACATGTTGACAATTTGCAGTAAATCTGAGGCCATGCATTTAGACACATTTTTGAAAAAAACCTGTTGGCAGAATATCAAGGCAGCATGAGGAGGATTTCAGATGTTGTATTATGTCCTCCAGATTTTTATGGTTAATAAAATCAAATTGTCTCATGCTATATGAATTGTTTTTAAGTGGACACAGGGATAGGACATATCCTGTACCTGACATGGAGGTGGTGATTGCTTGCCTAATTGATTGAATTTTGTCTGCGAAGAAGGAGGCAAATTCATTGCAGGCCCTGGTGGATAGAAGGTCAGAGGCTACAGACACAGGAGGGTTGGTTAGCCTGTCAACAGTAGCAAACAGGGCACGTGCATTATTAGTGTTTTTGGTGATGATGTCAGAGAAGAAGGACCGCCTTGCATTTCTCAGCTCCAAGTTATAAATGCGAAGTCTCTCTTTATAGATGTCATAATGAACCTGGAGATTTGTTTTCCGCCACCTGCGTTCTGCTTTTCGACACTCTCTTTTTTGAGTTCTAACCAGCGTGGCATTTCTCCATGGAGATCTTCTCTTACCAGAGACCACCTTCACCTTGGCTGGTGCAATGGCATCAATAACATTTGTAATTTTAGAACTGAAATTATTCACAAGCTCATTGACTGAGACCTGTGGAAGGGCAGGTGTCGGGGAGAAAGCCTCAATAAATTCTTCACTAGTGTTCTCTGTGATATGCCGTTTTGTGATCACCTCTGATTTAACATTTGTGTGCACGCAGATAGCACTCTCAAAGAAAACACAGGAATGATCAGAGAGAGCAACATCAGTCACCACAATCTTGGAAATGTCCAGACCCTTGGAGATGACCAAGTCCAAAGTGTGCCCCTTATTGTGCGTGGGCTCTGTCACATGTTGGGTCAGTCCATAATTTTCAAGAACACAGAACAGTTCTTTAGTCCCTCTGTCCAGGGGGTTGTCAACATGGATGTTAAAATCACCAACAATAACCACACAGTCAAAGTCAACACAGATTATAGACAGCAGTTCACCAAAGTCATCAAAAAAGTTTGCACAGTATTTAGGGGGCCTGTAGATATGTAGATATTTAGAAAAATAGCTCTAGAAGAGGAATTCAGCTGAAGAGCCACATATTCAAAAGAAGCAAAATTCCCATAAGAAATCTTTTTGCATAGGAGGGAGTCATTAAACAAAATGGCAACTCCACCTCCTCTCTTATGTACTCTGGCTTCACTCATAAAACTGAAGTTGGGAGGGGTCGACTCGATAAGGACAGCTGCACTGTTATCTTGGTCCAACCAAGTTTCAGTTAAAAACATGAAATTAAGATTATGAGTTATTATAAAATCATTGATTAATAATGCTTTATCTAATAATGAACTGTAATGCTTTATTCAAGTTCAGGATATCCCGAGGATCTTTTGTGGATTATTGCCCTGGTTTTATTCAGTACGTTTACATGAGGGTCGTCATTCTTTCTCACTGACAGACGTTTTACCAACTCTTTCCACTGAAAAAACACCTTATGTTAGTCCCCCTTGGACATTATTATTAGTATCATTGGTAAATCTACCTGCGCTGCCTCTGCTTTACTTCTCTTCTCCCACACTCACAGTAGTTGCACCGCATGTTAATGACGTAGTCTGATGTGATATTTTTATTTTCTAGGAGCCGCCTGGCGCAGCTGGCGAAAGAGGACCTAGAGCTGGGAGAAGAAAGAGAGGGAAGAGGTTCGGAGGAAGAAGGAGATGGTGGAGCAGATGGAGAAGGCCCGATTGGAGCCTGTTAACGACTCCGACATGGTGGATAAGATGTTCGGCTTCCTGGGGACGACGGGCTCTTTCCCGGGACAGGAGGGACAAGCCCCCGCCGGCTTTGAGGTGAGCCTACAAAAGGTTTTCCTGTCACTGTTAGAGAGGCCACAAAGTTAGAGCCACAAAATACACTAAACCCACAAATCATGTAGTAAACACAGTTCTATAGATACTGAAACAAACTTAAAATTATCTGAAACTTGCAGCTACTGATACTCAGAGTGACAGCATTACTACAGCCAGTAATTTTATTTACCAGTGTAGATGGTCTGATGTAGTCACTGATGTAGTCACTGATGTAATTCCTGTAATTAAAATGATCCCCCAGCCTCCACACCACAGGTGGCACTACTGCTATCTTTAGTGATGTGAAGATAGATTATTTATTTAAACCAGTGTAGTATATCAGTCATAGACGTATATAAGTGTTTCAAAAGCCCCTTTTCCACCAAAGCATTTTGAGAGCCGGTTCGGAGCCGGTGCCAACTCGCGAACCAGTTCTTTGTGTTTCGACAGCCAAAGAACCGGTTCTCGGCCAGGAAAACTGGTTCCAAAGCGGCACCAACTCTTTGCTGGAGTAGAACCGTTCTTTACCACGCTTCTGGAAGGCGAAGACATGTGGCGATCGCATTACACAGTGACGTAATGACGCCGTCGCTGGGCTCCCTAGTCCGTGGAAAAACAAACAGGTTCTGAGAAGTTTCGCAAGTTGAACCAACTTTGAACCAGCACCAGTTCCGAACCAGTTCTTTTTTTGGTGGAAAAGGGGTAATTGAGACCTGAAGGCACAAATGATTTAGCATGAACATGTAATTTCACCGTATTTCTGGAGTTACTCTCTTTTTCTTGGATGTCCATATTCATTCTGTACGTCCATATATTGATGTTTTTGGTTCTTTTTTCACAACTGTCGGTTGACATTTATCCAGCTAGTCGCGCATTAAAAATAGTTTATGTTTATAAAACTAAAGTAAGCAGGTACCTTGAGTAACAGAGTTGTGTATGCATGATATAGGAGTATGATGAGGAGGAGGAAAGAAGTTAGTTATTAGTCAGTGGGGACACTGAATGAACGCATGTATATAGTTTGAGAGAGTATGAAATGAATTAAATAACCTTTATGCTTTAAGGAGGCCATGACAGCGAAGTATTTTGACTTTGATGTTAAAAAACACCACAGTTTCACTCTGGAAGTTTCACCTGAAGCCTTGTCTCTCCTGCAGGACCTGGAGCGAACCCATCAGGAGTTGGTGGAGGAGGATCTGGACGAGGCTCTTCCTCTGCCTGAGGACGATGAAGAGGAGGATTTATCGGAGTACTAAGTTCGCCAAGTATGCTGCCACATACTTTCAAGGCCCCACCACGCACACCTACGTCCGGACGGCCTCTCAAACAGCCTCTGCTGTTCCATGATCTATCTAGGGAGACCAGCTGGTAGGTCAACTTTGACCTCCGACCCCACAACACTCTAACCACTTTTAGGAAGCAGATTTTTGCTGTTTCTCTGAAAGATGCTGTTAATAATGTAACTGTAATATATTTCAAATGTGTCACATCTGCTTCAGTTCAGTTCAGACTGCAGAAAGAGAATTGACATGTTTACTGGTGGAAGCACTGGGGTTAATGGGAAATATGACCTAGGTAACAAAACCGGTTATATACATTTTTTATTTTATCCACCTTCTCCATCAATAGCAAAGATGCCACAGCCTTAACATTCATTTCTACAGTTAACATTTGTCCTGATAAACCTGACGAATATAATTCTTCCACGTCCCGACCCAGGCTGCTCTGGCGGTGTGGATCACAGTGCTGAGGTTCATGGGAGATCTGCCGGAGCCCAAGTACCACATGGCCATCAGCGACGGAAGCGAGAAGATCCCCGTCATGACCAAAATCTATGAGACGCTGGGAAAGAAGACCTACAAGAGAGAGCTTCAGGCACTGCAGGGAGAGGGTGAGGTA